>JAJIBD010032947.1:0-30748 GCA_021461705.1 Cryptotis parvus | reverse complement strand
GAGCACAGTGACCATGACGGACGCTGTGCTTCTGTGCTTTCTTCTGTCCAGGACGGTGCAGTCTGTTGGCCGAGGCTCTGTCGGCTGCACTAAGGATGCCCTAAGGATGCCCTAAGGATGCCCTAAGGGGATGCCCTAAGGATGCCCGTCGCCTCTGGACAGCGCTCCCCTGTCTAGGGGATCCTGTACCTGCTGAAAGTGGCGCGCGCGGCCTTCCCCTGCGCAGCCCCCGGAGGGTGAAGGGCCAGAGGGGACTGTGGTGTTTTCAAGGCACTCTACGGAACGAGCAGCGCTGGGGATGGTTCTCTCCCGACAGTCCACACCGAGAGACGAGGTGTGTCTGCTGTTGGGCCGGCGTCTGTCTGGGCATCTTCAGAGCGGGAAAGAGTCTGTCTGCGCTGTTTGCTAGCCCCACGCCAAGCCTGCTGGCTCCTCCCACAGCCCGATGGCCACACCCACAGACTTTTGGCTCCTCCCACAGCCTGCTGGCCCCACCCACAGAATGCTGGCTCCTCCCACAGCCTGCTGGCCCCACCCACAGACTGTTGGCTCCTCCCACAACCTTCTGGCCATACCTACAGCCTGCTGGCTAACCAAAGCCTGCTGGCCACCCAAAGCCTGCTGGCTCCTCCCACAGTCTGATGGCCACACCTACAGCCTGCTGGACCCACCCACAGCCTGATGGCCCCACCCACAGACTGTTGACTCCTCCACAACCTTCTGGCCATACCTACAGCCTGCTGACCCCTCCCACAGCCTGCTGGCCCCACCCAAAGCCTGCTGGTTCCTCCTATAGTCTGATGGCCACACCCACAGCCTGCTGGCCACACTCACAGACTGTTGGCTCCTCCTACAGTCTGATGGCCACACCTACAGCCTGCTGGCCACACCCACAGCCTGCTCGCTCCACCCACAGTCTACTGCCCCTCCCACAGTCTTCTGGCCCCTTCCACAGTCTACTGGCCCCACCCAGTCCGCCCGATCTCGGTGCTGTGTGCCCCTGTCCCTTGGGGTGTCCTGGTGTGCTCTTGGGCCCAGGGGCTGGGGAGACTGTCCAAGCGCCCTACACTATTCTGGGCTGGGGCGGCCATCTGGTCTCTGCCCTGCTGTCAGCCCCTTCTGCACCCGGGCGGTCCCTCATTGCACAGCGGGTCAGCGTGTGAGGCCTGGTCTCCCTGGGGCCCATCTCCCACTCCGTCTCTGGCTTTCGTCTCCCGGCTGGGACGCGGCTCACTGCGCGAGGAGCTCTGTGGCCCTCACAGTGGGTGGGGTGGGAAGCCTACTGCAGGCTGGCCCGGAGACCCCAGCCGAGTCTCTGGGGGTCTGTTTTGGCGATCGGTGACAGAGAATTCAGGAGGGGAGGGTTTCAGCCAGGCCAGGGGAGCTGGACAAGGCAAAGGCTAAAAGATGCTGCAATGTTCTGCAGTTTCAACATCTCCTCGCAGCCCTCGAAGGATCCTGGAGGAGAAGCGGGGAGCTGGCCACGTGCAGGCACTGGACACCGCACCTCTGACATGGTCCGCTCCTGAGGGCAGCGGGGATCTGGGCACCGTATCCCCAAGGGAGGGTCTGGCACCTCGGTGAGAACCTTGGCCCCAGGACAGTCGCTACACATGCCAGCCACACGGAGCCGTGCGGGGCCACACCCCCTGACATCTCAGGCCACTCGCCGGGCTCTTGTCCAGCCCAGAAGTCCCAGGAAAGATCATTCTAGAAGGTCCCTCTCCGCAGCCTTCCCTCTTGCCTCTCAGGTGGTGAAACAGGCCGGGGGCTACGGGCTCCTCGCTGGTCTCTGGAACTGTGGAAGTCATAAAGGCCAGAGCTGGTTGGCCGGGGGAAACACAAAGATGTTTTACAACAGGTACATCTTGTGTTTCAAGAGAAGCGATTTTGCGGCTTCTCATTCCCGAGTGGAAAGGGAACCGTTTTCCCACCTGGGAAACTTCTGGGCTTCCCAGAACTTGCACAAGGACACAAGCATTTGGGTTGGCCACTCGGTGGCACCATTGCTCCACGGAGTTAGGAACACCCTGTGCTGACTGCTGAGTGGGTCCGTCGGCCGGGCTGGGCAGGGCTGGGAGCGGCTGCTGCTGCTGAACTAGATGAAACTGGTGGTGGATCTCACCCTCCATACCATACTGGTCATTTTCACCCAGTCCTGCTGATGTCCGCAAAGCTCCTGGTTAAACCTCAAATTGTTTTGAACAGGGCAAGGGTGTCCCCAATGGCGCTTGGGATCATTGAAGCCACTCCCAGCAGCTCTTGGTCTGGTGACAGGCCCAGCCATGCTGGACCCACTAGGGGTAGACTAGGCATGTGGAGGTCGGGTTGGGGGTGGCCAATGAGTGCTGGACAAGCGGGGCAGGGGACTGAACTCAGGGCCTCAGGTGTTGTATGTTTGCGGTATCTTCCTGACCTGAAAACTTCAAGGTTTAGTCACTAATGATATTAAAGATGAATTGAATTTTCTTTTAAAATTTTGGGGACCTCCCAAACAGTGCTCAGGGCCTTGGGGATCGCTCCAAAAAAATACTTGCCAGTTGGGCCAAACACATTAAAGCTGGGTCCCACGGGTGCAAGACTGGTCAGAACTGTGGTGCCAGGGACTACGAAGACCAAGTGGTGCTGGATTCAACCACTAAGCTGGCCCCTAAGGCAGAATGGATCATACTAAACTCTTCAAGTCCAGCCAGCCATCAGTCATCTCCAGAGGCCTGCCATGTCTATGTCTCTCTGCTCAATGGCCAGACCGGTTTCTAGTCCTTTCTGCAGCCAGCAGCCAGTGTGTTCTGTCGTATTCAAGTTGGGTCATGTCACTCATCTCCTCAGAATGCCTCTGTGGCTGCCCGAGTCCCTGGAATAGTCGGAGTCCTTGTCTGGCTGCCATGCTCACGTCCCTGTCTTCCATCCTCTCACCCTCACTCAAGCTGCTCTGGATGCTTGGCTGTGCCTCAAGCACACCAGCAGCTCTAGCTCCAAGGTTTAGTGTTTCTATCTATCTATCTATCTATCTATCTATCTATCTATCTATCTATCTATCTATCTATCTATCTATCTATCTATCTATCTATCTATCTATCTATCTATCTCATCTATCTATCTATTATCTATCTATCTAATCTATCTATCTACATCTATCTATCTATCTATTATCTATCATCTACTACTACATACAACTATCTATCTACTAATTATCATTATCTATCACTATCTATCTATCTATATCATATCTAAAACTATCTATCTATCTATCTATCTATCTATCTATCTATCGGTGTGTGTGTGTGTGTGTGTGGTTTGGGGCCACACTCAGTGATGCTCAGGGGTTACCTCCTGGCTCTGCACTCAGGAATTACTCCTGGTGGTGCTTGAGGCGCTATATGGGATGCCGGGATCGAACCCAGGTTGTCTGTGTGCAAGGCAGATGCCCTGCCATCTGTACTATTGTTCCAGCTGCAGGGGCTTTGTGGTTTAACTCCTCTGCTCCCCCAACCCTAGTTCACTCTCCCCACCCCCCATCCTCCAGTCTCTGCCCAAATTAGCTCGGTCAGGATGCATTAAGATCATCCTTTGGAGACTCCTCTGAGCACAGGGCAGACAAGCACATCCTTCTCCGAGCTCTGAGGTCCTGGTGCTCCCCTCAATGAAGTCACCCCTGAAGCCGGGCCTGGCTCCTCCAACCTGGATTCTCTCTCTGGCTCTGGGTTCTAGCAAAGAAAACTCCCTCAGAGGCGTTTTTATTCCTGCCCTTAGTACATCCTGGCAAACCCCATCAGAACAGGGCCTGGGCCCAGCAGCCCTCGAGCCGGGCCTGACGCTGGGAGGCCCTTGAGGAGCACAAGGAGGGGCAGGACTGGGCTCTGGCAGTGTGCTGTGCTGCCGCAGCCTCGTGGGAAGGGGCGTGTGAGGACACGGGTGGCGCCTGGCCCTGGGTGCTGGCATGTTCCGTCTCTGGGCTCCCTTCACGGCCATGAGGGGTGCTGTCAGGGGCATGGCCCCGGGAGTGTTGCTCTGAGGGGCACAGGCTGTGTGGAATGAATCCATCCAAACCACTATCACTATCACTATCACTATTCTCCTGTTGATCATCTATTTGCTAGAACAGGCACCAGTGATATCCCCATATGTTCTGTCTCATGCTAGTAGAGCCCAAAGGCATCTATTCGCTCCAGTAACATAAAGAGCCTCAAACCATTATATTAGGTCATGGGAATGAACTTATGTAATTGCTACTGGTATTTGGCATATCAAATACAACAGGGCAGCTTGCCAGGCTTGCCATGCAGGTGGCATACCCTTGTAGTCACCTCTATCACTATCACTATCTTCCCGTTCATCATCGATTTGCTCGAGCGGGCCCCAGTAACATCTCCATATGTCCTGTCTCATGCTAGTAGAGCCCAAGGCATCTGCTTGCCCCAGGAACATAAAGAGCCTCAATCCATTCCCGGAATGAGGTCTATAATTGTTACTGGTATTTGGCATATATCAAATACAACACGGGTAGCTTGCCAGGCTCTGCCGTGCAGGTAGCATATTCTTGTAGGCATTTCTAAGTCCAGCATTTATTGATGAACCCGCGGCCGCGCTGATAGGCTGGTCTGCTGGGTGGAGGTCTGACGAGAGAGAAGTCCGGATGTGGAAAATGGAGGCCCTCATGGAGTGGGGGTTGTCTGGCTTGTTGCGAGGCTCTGCTGGGGTGGTGGGCCAGGGCTAGAACCCACCATCCCTCCCGGGTGCCTCGTGAGCGGCTGGTCACGGGGAGAGCCAGTAGCAGCTCTGCCCCATGTAAGCGAAGTCACCTCTAAATATAGCATTTATAGATGAACAGCACAGCCGCCAGCGAGATGAGCTGTGATAGGCTGTCGCTGGGTGGAGTTCTGATGAGAGGGAATTCTGGATGTGGAAAATGGCGGCCCGAAGAAGTGGTGGGGTCATCTGGCTTATTGTGCGGCTCTGCTGGGGTGGCGGGTCAGGGCTAGAACCCTCCATCCCTCCCGGCGCCTCTTGAGTTGCTGGGCACAGGGAGAGCAAGTAGCAGCTCTGCCCCATGTCTGTAAGTCTCTGGTTCAGCATACCTGGGCCGGATTGAAAACAAAACTGCTGCAGGGGTGGAACTCAATGGGACGGGCTGTGATAGGCTGTCGCTGGGTGGAGTTCTGACGAGGGGGAAGCCCGGATGTGGAAAATGGTGGCCCGATGGAGTGGTGGGGTCATCTGGCTTGTTGTGCGGCTCTGCTGGGGTGGCGGGCCGGGGCATGAGTAATCCTTAAACAGGGGATCCTGGGTAAGCCATGAGTAACAAGCACCACTGGATGTGACCTGACCTGGAGTCCAGTGGCGAGAGAGTGAGTTGGGTCCCAGGATTGCTTGTTCCAAAAGGGAGGAGAGCAAGCAGGTTACTTCTTCTGAGCCTGCCTTCCAAACCAGCTTGAGAGAAATAAGGACAGGATTCTGTCCCCACTTGTAAACATGGACGACTCACAGCGGCTTCCTGAGCCTGATGTGGCCCAGCCTGAAGCAGGGTGGCTTTGCTGTGAGCCAGAAAAGTGCCTGTTAGGGAGGCTGGGAGTGTCCCCAGTGTTTCTCTGGGGGGTGCAGGGATCCACTGTCCGTCTCCCCCAGCACAGAGGTGGTGCTGCGGGCAGGTTGGCTGGCCCCTGTGTGCCCTCCATCCGCTCACGAATATTTACTGAGTGTATACTATGTGCCAACAAGTTTGGGGCTCAGCTGAAGACTCCTGGGCTAGGGACTGGAGTGGGCTCAGCAGAGACCCCAGGCCCACCCCTCCCCCCAGTCTCCAAATTTGCCTTTTCCTTCCTGGAGGAGGCAGGTGGATTATTGTCCCCCCCGCCCCCTTTCGCCCCAGCAGGGATTAGTGGTTCTTCTGCCTTGGCTGGTCCAGGCTTGGTGAATTCCCAACTCACTCATGACAGGCAACAGAGTAAATAGTTTTGATTTTTAGGCCACACCTGGTGGTACTCAAGGCTTACTCATGGTCTGCACTCAGGGATCACTCCTGGTGAGGCTTCGGGAACCTTAGGGGGTGCCAGGGACTAAACTGGGGTTGGTTATGTGCAAGGCAAACACATATATCCACCGTACTATTGATCCGGCCTGAGTGTAAATATTTCTTTTCATGTCTATCCAGAAAGCTTCCGTGCACACATAAGCCTACATTCCTAGGTTCAGACGCACTTGTGTTTGCACAGGTGTAAAAGAAATAGGAGTCCAGGAATACAGACCTGGTCACAGTAGATTTAAAGGACCTCCACGCATCTATCTTTGCAAAACCTGGAAGGATATAAAAATGAAACAGGAGAGTGAGAGAGGAGAGAGAGGAGAGAGAGGAGAGAAAAAGAGGGAGAGAGAGAGACACAAAGGGCTAAAGGACAGGCTTTGCACGTAGGAGAACCAGGCTCCCTCCTGGCACTTCATGTGCTAAGATCCAGTGGTAGTGATCTCAAGAATCCCCTCCATGGCCCATCGCCTCTGGGGGCTCCAGAAGCAGCCGGATGATACTCGCCCCCACAATAGCTGCCATTTTCGTTCTCCGGACGTGTCCATCACACCAGTGGAACCAATCATGTCCTAGAATATACTACATTCCACTATGTGTAGGAGAGGTAGGCAGGAGGGAGAGATAGAGAAAAAAGAGAGAAAGGAGATACAGAACCCACCATGGAGGTGGGCTGGGGGAGGGGGATGGGGAGGAAGGTGGGGACATTGGTGATGGGAGATGTGCACAGGTGGAGGGATGGGTTCGAAACACTGTAGAACCAAAACTCAAGCATGGACATCTTGTAACTGTATGTATAAAAGAGGTGCAATAAAATAATAATAAAAAAAATCCTCTCCACACCAGGTGTGGTCCCCAAAATGCAAAACAAAGGACAAGACACATCACTTTTGAAGTGCAGTTCTGAAAGAAAAATTAGGATTTGTGCATTTGTGTATTTGTGCATTTGTACATTTAAATTTAAAAATGAAAAATTTCTATAATTTATGAGTCAAAATAAATATTCATTATCTTTAAGGGCAGAATTTTTAGGGGCTGAAGAGCGAGCCGGTGCAAGCCCCCTGCAGCTCCTGTCCTGTCCGTGCCTCACTGACGCTGGTGCCGTGAATCCACGATAGCCCGGGGCGGAGGCCCTCTAAGTTCTGATTCAGACTCTGGACCCAGCACCCCATGACGGCCTTCTCTGGGCACCTGCAGACTCCCAACCGAGCTGCTCGCGAGTATGTAGGAGGTCAGAGAGGGAAAGGCAGCCGTGGGTCTGCTGCTGGGGTCCCTGGGAGGAGGCTTTGGGGCTTTGCCCCCAAAGTCAGAGTCTTCAGTTCCAGCATGGGAGAAAGGAGTCAGCTCTGGAGGAGTTATCCGAGCGTGAGTATCCCAAGGAATTGAGGTGGTGCAAGTGATTATCTAGGGGCCCTGGGGAGGGCAGTTGCTTTGCAGAGTGATTCCGCCAGATCCCAGAGGACGCCTGGACTTGGGGTGGGCAGAAGGGGAAGAGAAGCCAGCCACGACCCGGGCTGGAGTCTGCATTGCCCAGAAAGGGGCTTCCAGACAGAGCTGGGCACCCTCAAGACTCCTCCGGTCTCGCTCTTGGGATCAACATGTGGGGTGTGGAGCAGAGGGAGGTGGTGAGGTTGGGTTGCGCCTGCAGAGGCTCTACGGCGCCACCTCCTATGCCGGCGGCTCTTCTTTCCTTTTTTAAAGTGTTTCATGACTCAGCAGCACCATGGTTCTTGTAGAAATATCTTTGAGTAATGAAATTTTGAGGTTCGAGACCTCAGATATTGCAGAAAACATCTTTTTTTAAAGTTAATTTTATTATTGGCAACTATCGCCCCATCTGCCTGTTGTCCGTCATCTACAAGCTGTTTACACGAGTCATCCTGAACAGGATTAGCAGAACACTAGATGAAGGACAACCATGCGAGCAAGCTGGCTTCCGGAAAGGATTCAGCACAATCGACCATATCCACACGGTAACCAAGCTCATTGAGGTTTGTAGGGAGTACAAGATGCCGCTCTGTCTCATGTTCATTGATTTACAGAAAGCCTTTGATTCTGTGGAGACTGAAGAGGTCATCGAAGCCCTAGCCAAACAGGGTGTTCAAACCCAATACATCAAGATCCTTCGTGAGCTGTATTACGGATTCACCACCAGGATCTCACCATTCTACAAGGAAGTGATCATTGATGTCAAAGAGGGGTGCGACAGGGTGATACCATTTCACCAAAACTCTTCAGCGCCACCCTCGAGAACATCATGCGACAATTAGAATGCCCATTCTTCCCCACTCTTTCCCCACTCTTCCTCCCACTCTTTGTTGCTTTATGGGGTGGGGTGGGGTGCACCTGGCAGTGCTCAGGGCTTACTCCTGGCTCTGCAGTCAGGAAGTACTTCTGATGGTGCTGGGGACCATATGGGATGTCAGGGACTGAACTTGGGCCAGTTGCATGCAGGCAAATGTCCTTTCCACTGCACTGTCACTCCAGCCCCTGAAAGCTCACTAAAATGACTCTAATTTCTTCCTTTTTTCAGACTTACCACACTGTCCTCTGCTGATGTCGACTTGATGAGAGCAATGTGTTAAGAACACAGGCCAGGGGCCCAGTTCAACCTAATTTGCACTGATGAATCAGCATCAGTGAAGTTCAGAGGGGCGAGCACCACCTGTGCAGGCTCAGATTCTGAGGTGGAAAAGCCTAGGGGGAGGGGGCAGCCCCTCCCTTCTCATGCAGTTCCACCCAGAGCCATGGTGAGATTTCACTTTTCCAGGTAGCTGACATCTGGGAGGAGTACCCTGGGGTCTTGCCTCCATCCCTGTGGCTGGTCCACCCTGCAATATTAATCTGGCGGCTATCGATATTGAATCTGCTTTCTAGCCCACATCACCCTTGCAACGCCTTCTCACACTTGAGCTTGGAATCATAAAAAATAGATGTGCTTACTCCTCTAGTCCTTACCCATTTTTTGGGGGTTGAGAACTTAACAGGAAGTAATATTTCACCCTTACCCATGTTGGGGGTTTGGGGACTTAACAGGAAATAATCTTGCTTAAATATTCTCCCAGTCATACAATTCTTAGCACTTCCTGCCCCACCGGGTGAAGCAAAGGAATCTTGAGTGTGCTTGAGTCTGGGCCTGCCTTAGCTTCTCAGAGCACACCCATGTGCACTGTCAGTGTGTTTCTAGGTTGTCTGGAGGGGTCACCTTTGACCAAAAGTGTTCAGAGAGACTAATCAATTTGTCCAGGGCTGCATAGTACAGTGTTAATGGTTGCAAAGGGCTAGTAGTGGATTTTGACAACCATCTTCTCCGACCTCTGTTTCGGGAAATCCCTTCCACCAACACCCCTCAGGCCACATTATCTAACAGAAGGGGTTCCTGGGGCTCAAATTCCTGAGTAAGGAGATGGAAACAATGCAATCTTGGAGGAAGTGAAAAAAAAGGCAGAGAGAGAAACTAAATTTGCTGATTGATTTTGATCACATCTTGTCCCTCCCAGGAGATGATCCAGGGCTTGATCCCTGGCACCTATATACAGTCCCCTGAGTGCAAAGCCAGGAGTAGCTTCATGAGTACAACCTGGTGTGGTTCTCCTGGTGTGGTTTTTGAAAGAACTCCCCTACTTTCAAAAAATCACATTCAGCAGGTAGGGTGTTTGCCTTGCATGCGGCCAACCTGGGTTCAATCCTTGGCATCCCATATGGTTCCCTGAGCATTGCCAGGAGTAATTCCTGAGTGAAGAACCAGGAGTAACCCCAAAGCATCGCCGGGTATGACCCTAAAAAGCAAAAAGAAAAAAACCCACATATTTCCTCTACTCAGAGACCTTCTGAGATGGTATGCTACCCGCACGGCAGAGCCTGGCAAGCTACCCGTGTCGTATTTGATATGCCAGATACCAGTAACAATTATAGACCTCATTCCCATGACCTGATGGAATGGTTTGAGGCTCTTTATGTTCCTGGAGCAAGCAGGTGCCCTTGGGCTTTACTTGCACAAAACAGGTCATACGGAGATGTTAGTGGTGCCCGCTCGAGCAAATCGATGATGAACGGAAGACAGAGACCTTCAGCGGCTTCCCATCACCCTGAAGAAAAACCTAATCTCTCTATTGGCAAAGGAGGTCCCAAATACCTTCCCTGTCCTCCAGATCCTCCTTGTCAATCCCTCCAGGACGTTCCCTTCTGGAATGCTTCTCTTGTCTAGAGCTGCCTGCTGCCCTGCTGCGTCTCTGTGGAGATTCTTACCCAGCAGCCGAGACTTCCGCCCGGGAACTTTCTGTTTTTTTTTTTTTCTTTTGGGCCACACCCGGCAATGCTCAGGGGTGTCTCCTGGCTCTGCACTCAGGAATTACTCCTGGCGGTGCTCGGGGACCATATGGGATGCCGGGGATCGAACCCAGCCGGCATGGGCCGCCGCGAGCAAGGCAAACGCCCTACCAGCTGGGCTATCACTCCGGCCCCGCCTCGGGAACTTTCTGATACAGGGTCCTGCTCTGAGTCAGCTTCAGTTGAGCTGGGGTGGGGTCTGGGCCTCAGTACCTTATCCTGCATGTGGAGAACCCGGAATAATTTCAGAGTGAACAATGATGCCATCACCCCTTCTGATCTCCAGTCTCGAAGGGCCGAGGAGGAGGCATTTGAAAGCCTGGTTTCACATCCAGTTTCAGGAGCTGCCCGTCTCCCCCTGAAAGTGGCTGTCACTTGGTTTCCAACACTGGGCACCTGCTAGCCTCCAAGGGAGTGGGCAGGCCTTTTCCTCCAGCTGCTGGCCATAAGCTTCAGGTCCCAGGAGCAGGCGTGCCCAAAGGGAAGGGAGGTGCTCCCGCTGCGCCCACAGTCTCCACACAGATCTGGGATTTGTTCTCCTTCATCTGCAACCAGCTGCTAAGGGCTGAGTCTTTACCCGCCAACCCCGCTACCTAGCACAGTGCTCCCTGCCCCCGTCACCCCGACATCAGGCCCTCAGTAAGAGTCTAAATTAATGGCAGAGATGGCCACTGCCAGTAAGAGATTTACCAGGGTCTCCAACAAAGCTGGTGGCAGCTAAGCCTGGACCCCACCTGTTCTATCTTCCAGGGCCTTTCCCCTTCCATCCACTCCCCTCCTCTGGCTGGTCCCGCCAGCTGGGCCTGCTCCCAAGAGCCCTTCAGAACCAAGGCAACCCACTGTGTTATCCAATCCTGAGGGATCACCATGAACTGTCCATGCTTTCCCGGAATCCCAGCTCCACCTGAGGGGAGGCCTTGGCCCTTCCAATGTGCGGGCCGCCTGCGCACCTGGAACCAATTCCATCTTCACTGAGACTCATGGGCCTGGAGACCTGGAGAAGGGGCTCAGCAATCTTGCCTTAATGAGGTACTTGCAGGTGATTCCAATGTATGTGTGAGAACCACAGAGTTCCAGCCACTGGGAGGTTCAGATCCCATAAATACCTCTGGGCAGAAGCAGCTTTACTGGCCTGAGTGGGGATCTGCTGTATCTTTCCAGGCGCCTCCTGAATGCTCCAGAGAACAACATGGTCAGCTGCCCTGTTTGATGCTGCGTCTGCAGGAGACTGTCTTCCCTGGGCCCTGGCCACAGAAGAGGTGTGTGGACTGCTTAGAAGGTTCCAGGAGCAGCGCTGCCAGAGGTTCGTGCCCGCTGATGAGGGCTGATGCTTGCACTACCAGAGTGGGTGCCTCTACGTGAAGGCTGCTCTCCAGGTGAGGCGCCTGCTTTGGCTGGATGAGAAAACTGGGGGTTTGGGGTCTGGCTCTGCTCGTATGAGACTGAGGACTGCAGAAACTCTGAGCGTGGTTCTGCGAGTCTCGGCCTGGAGCATGCTGAGGCGATGGGGGCCGCCTCACTAGCCCACCCGGTACCCCTCTTTGTTTCTGGGGCAGCAAGGGGTCTGGCAGCGCCCCAGCAGAGGTTCTGAGGCAGGGGGAGAAGGATTTTGTGCTTCTTAATCAGGCTCATTTGAGAACTCCGGGATGGAGGGAAGGAGGGGAGACGGGAAGTGACAGGGCCTGAGGGTGGATAGGAAGGGAACAGGAAGCAGAACTTGGGCAGTCCCAGGGGGTGGCAGGGAGAGAGTTCAAACTGCTGCTTGGGGGTGTCACGGGATCCCTGTGTTGGTCCAGTACAAGCTTGAATCACTGATCGGCACCTCTGGATGGATTCCTGGCTTTCTCTGGGCGTGGGTCCCCCGCAGGAGTGGACCCTGAGGGTCGTGTCCCACTCTCCCAGTTCTGGAAGGTGCCCCCTCAGTCTGGTCTCTACCATCTCCCCAGAGCTGCCCTCACGTGAGGTTCCCTTGCTTCTGTGGGTGCTGCTGGTGCCCCTAAGATGCTGCTCCCTGCACTCCGCCCCTTGCCTCAGGGCCTTGCCTGGAGGAGCATCTCCAGTTTGGCCTTTAAGCGAGTTCCCCTTGCCTGCTGGGGAAATTGATTCTCAGCTGACCGTGCCCCCTTTGGTTTCCCTCCCAACCCCACGTCTTGCTGAGTGTTGCTAATGCCATCAGTGTGCAGGCTTGTGTTGTGTTTCTTACCTTAATTACCACCTTCCTAATAATATCCCATTTACCTCAGTTTCCTGAACTGAACCACCAAGTTCAGTTTTATAAAAAATAAGCAAATATATGACCTTGAGTATTTGAATTAACCTTATATTCACTCACACTGCAGTTTATTTCCTGAGATCAGGAAAGTCAACTCTAATACAAATGTTCAGCATTTTCTTAATAAAGATGCTTGTTCTTGGTTTTTAATGGAATGATTTCAGCCTTCTTGACCAGAGCTCAACATATGTGTAGACTTTTCTATTTTCTGGATGATGGCAATTATTTGGCATACCTAGTCTCTCACCTTTACTAATGTTAAAAGCTATATAATCAGACGTCTTTTCCCCTATTTCAATAAAGAGTAAACCCCTAATTTGCTGAATTCTAAAGGATAGAGATGAAGTAGAGGTTATTCTAGAGTTATTCTAAGATACACATCAGTTGAATTGCATCAGTTGAATTACTTTGGAAAAGTTCCCCACACCTTCAGTGTATCAGGAGTTAATTACTTCTTTAATGTGTTAAATGATATTTTACTGCCTTTCCTGATGGGGGAAGAATCTGAAACACTGCACTTGTGGTAGAGATTATATATATATATATATATATATATATATATATAGTCGATATAAATATATATATATATAGTCGATAAATATATATATAGTCGATATATATGTGAAACTTTGTAACCAAACTGTACTCTCAAGTAGCTGTAGGCAGAGAAGAGAAGTGAAACTTGAATCACACGTGAAGGTAAAGCTTTATGTACTGCTTGAAGGTGATGATCCTAGCCAGCTGGTCAGTCTGATGCCCAGCCCGGGAAATTACATGATGGGGATTGGGTTGTATGTCAGAGCACTTGTGCCCTGGCTGCTGGTTTCAGTTGAAAATACTAAGATGTTTGTCATATTACTTTTAGTGGTTGAGTGGAATTATTTTACGTTTTTGGGACTATGGTTTTATTTACCCTAACTAATTTTGGGGTTTATTGTATGATGGTGCTTGTCACTTGAACTTGGAAATGTTGCTGGCATTCCATTTTGTCATTAGTCTAAACTTTTTTATTACTTAGATGAACTCGATATACCAACATGTTAGCTACATTGTTGATCATTTTCATAGTCATAATACCAGCTTATTATGGTTCATTATATAATACATTGATGATAATGTGAGTTTGGACTATTGAAATTTTAATAATATAAGATAAATTGAAATATGGAAGTATTTAATTTTAAAATTTTAAAATATTTAATTATAACATTTAAAAATATTTAATTATTTTAAAATTTTAAAATATTTAATTATTTCCTCCTGCGCAGCTCAGGTTTTAGGTCATTCATGTTGAGTTCTCAACCTAGGTACACATAACTGCTGCATTCAGATGTTTGTTCCATTGAGAGTGAATGGGGCCTCTGGAACTAGTTCATTTCTCATGAGCGTAGTTTTGTTGAGGTTCAGCTGTAGACCTATCTTTCCACATTCTCGGTCAAAGTCAGCCAGCATTTGTGCCATTTGGCTAATGTTTGGTGTTATTAGAACGATGTCATCAGCGAAGAGGAGGTGGTGTAGTTGCCGACCATCTATCTTCACTCCCCATTCCTTCCCATTCTAATTGTCTCATGATGTTCTCAACGGTGGCACTGAAGAGTTTTGGTGAAATGGTATCACCCTGTTGAACCCCTCTTTTGACATCAATGATCACTTCCTTGTAGAATGGTGAGATCCTGGTGGTGAATCCATAATACAGCTCACGATGGATCTTGAGGTATTGGGTTTGAACACCCTGTTTGGCTAGGGCTTCGATGACTGCTTCAGTCTCCACAGAATCAAAGGCTTTCTTGAAATCAATGAACATGAGACAAAGTGGCATCTTGAACTCCCTACAAACATCAATGAGCTTGGTTACCGTGTGGATATAGTCGATTGTGCTGAATTCTTTCGGAAGCCAGCTTGCTCGCATGGTTGCCCTTCATCTAGTGTTCTGCCAATCCTGTTCAGAATGACTTGAGTGAACAGCTTGTAGGTAATGGACAACAGGCAGATGGGGTAATAGCTGCCAATGTCGTGAATGTCTCCCTTCTTGAACAGTAGAACTGTCCTGCTGGTTTTCCATTGGGAGGGCACCTTGCATTCGGACAGGTAGCATGTGAAGAGCCGAGTCAGTGTATTGATGAGAACTGGCGCAGATTCTTCAGGTGTTTGGGTCTGACTTTGACTGGGCCTGGTGCTGTTTCTTTCTTTACCGACGAGATGGCATGTCAGATTTCAGAAGGGAGAATGTTGGGAATAACATATCCATCCTGTGGAATTTGGTATGTGGGCAGGTGGCCGTGGCTATCAAAGAGATCTGAGTAGAAGTCCTGGATAATCTTCTCCATTGCCTTTCTGGAAGATGTGATAGATCCATCAGGGCGTCGGAGGGCAGTCATCTTGGTCTTATAGTTGGTGAAGGACAGGCGGGCAGTGCGAATGCTTTTCCCGGCTTCTGCTGCATCTTCCAGTATTTCTGCTCTTCTATGTGAGGTCTCCTTTATCGCTTCTCTGCATGTCTTTGCGAGCTTGGACGCTAACATTTGGTCACCTGAGGCTCGCTCCTTGCCACGTTGGCTATGAGCTTGAGAGTTTCTGAAGACAGGCGTCCTTTTGTGTCTTTCTCTCGACATTCTTCGCACAATCATGGAGGTGCTGAACCAGTTGGTTGTAATCTTCATCGATGTCATCAATGATGGTATCTTGCCATGTTGCTGCAGTGGTGCCAAAAGAGTTTCCCGTTGGTGGTCATTCTGGGAGTTCTCTTCTTAAAGTTTGCAGTTTTTTTCACCCTGTTGTGTGAAGTAGAATTTTGCACGAAGGAGATGGTGGTCCAATCCTGTTTGGAATTTTGGGACGACAGCGACATAGGTCAGGCAAAACCTTCGATTGAATATGATGTGATCAATTTCATTGTGGAACTGTCCACCAGCAGATTCCCATGTCCAATATTTCGCTTCAGAAACACTTCAGAAACGTTCATATTTATGTCATGCATATAAATGCAGTCATTTTATATCTTTTTCCTTCTGACTAATTTCACTCAACGTTAGCCTCTCCATGTCCATCCACTTATAGGCAAATTTCATAGCTTCATTTTTCCTCACAGCTGCACAATATTCCATTGTGTAGATGTACCAAAGTTTCTTTATCCAGTCATCAGTTCTTGGGCACTCTGGTTGTTTTGAAATTAAGTTTTAAATATCACATATCTGTGTTCATTTTAAATTATGCTAACATTATAAGATTATGTTGGCATGCTTTGTCATATACTTGTAAAAAACTTATCTGAGATTTGAAGGAAAATCTGCTTGATAGGAATTTTTATAAAAAGTATTGTTTTTCATATACTTAGTTCAAGAGACTTTTAAAAAGCATGAAAGCTATATCCCCGTTTGTTTAAAATTAACTTGCCTGTAGTAACCATACATCGTTTGAAAATAGATCTTAAAACAATTATTCCCTGGAAGTTTGATTTATATGGAGCCATAAGGAAGGAACATGTTAGACAATTCCTTTTTATCTAGGATTCAGGGAATAGCTCCCAAATACACAGAACATACTAATAGTCTTTTCTCTTTCCTTCACATATAAATTCCCATTATAATATGAAATTATTACATAGCCATTAGAAAAGGTCAGGAGACTTACTCTGAAAGTTAAAAGAAGCCTTTATGCAGGATGATGGATCTCAATTGTTAATGTACAATCACAGACAAGTAAGGATAGTATTGTTTAAAAAAAACCAAAGAATATATTTTACACCAGTAAAGCAACACTTTGAATTCTTTGTAATAGTGCTAATGTGTATTTCTTGTGGAGTTTTTAATTACAAAGCAGAATGGAAGGTAAGTATTAGGTGAGTTAAATTTTTTTTTGTATGTGTGCTTCCAGCAGTGAGAAATATCTAGCATAACTTCGATAAGCAAGCCGTTCAGTTATCAGGACTGTGATTTAACTTTGCAAGCCAATCAACATAATATATCATATAAATAAAAGAAAAAATAAAAACCATATGATCCTTTCAATAGACGCAGAGAAAGCATTTGACAAGATCCAGCACCCGTTCATGATTAAAACCCTCCAGAAAATGGGAATTGAAGGGTCTTTCCTCAAGATAGTTACAGCCATCTACCAAAAGCCCACAGCAAGCATCATTCTAAATGGGGAAAAATTGAAAGTCTTCCCCCTGAGATCAGGGACAAGACAAGGTTGCCCACTCTCACCTCTTTTATTCAATATAGTACTGGAAGTACTTGCCATAGCAATCAGAAGAAAAGGACACCAAGAGCATCCAGATAGGCAAGGAAGAAGTCAAGCTATCATTTGCAGATGGCATGATATTATACCTAGAGAACCCTAAACTCTCTACCAAAAAATCTCCTAGAAACAATAGACACATATAGTAGAATGGCAGGATACAAAATTAACACCCAAAAGTCAGTGACTTTCCTATATACAAATAACGAAAGAGAAGAAAGGGATATTAAGGAAACAATTCCATTCACAATTGTGCCACGGAAAATCAAATACCTAGGAATCAACTTACCCAAGTGTGTAAAGGACCTGTACAAAGAAAACTACAAGACACTGCTCCAAGAGATAAAAGAGGACACAAGGAAATGGAAACATAATCCCTGTTCATGGATGGGGAGAATCAACATTGTCAAAATGGTAATACTCCCTAGATCTCTGTACAGATTCAATGCAGTCCCTATAAGTATACTGATGACATTCTTCAAAGAAATTGACCAAACGTTCCTGAAATTTGTATGGAACAATAAACCCCCAAGGATAGCTAAAGCAATCCTCGGGAAAAAGAAGATGGGAGGCATCACCTTTCCCAACTTCAAACTGTACTACAAAGCAGTAGTAATTAAAACAGCATGGTATTGGAATAAAAACAGACCTGTGGACCTACGGAATAGAATTGAGTATCCTGACACCCAACCTCAAACACATGATCATTTAATCTTTGATAAAGGTGCAACGAGTCTAAAATGGAGTAAGGAAAGCCTCTTCAACAAGTGGTGTTGGGAAAACTGGGCAGCGGCATGAAAACTGAATTTGGACCTGTGTCTAACACCATGCACAAAAAATCAGATCAAAATGGATTAAAGATCTCAATATCCGACTTGAATCCATAAAGTACATTGAAGAAAATATAGGAAAAACCCTCCATGACATTGACGCTAAAGGCATCTTCAAAGGTGAAGCATCACTAACAAAGCAACTAGAAAAGATAAACATATGGGACTACATGAAACTAAAAGCTTCTGCACTTCAAAAGAAACAGTGACTAAGATACAAAAGCAGTCCACAGAATGGGAAAGAATATTCACCCAATATATATCTGATAAGGGGTTAATATCCAGGATATATCAGGCACTGGTAGAACTTTACAAGAAGAAAACAAACAACCCCATCAAAAAAATGGGGAGAAGAAATGAACAGAAACTTCAAGGAAGAAATTCGAATGGTCAAGAAACATATGAAAAAATGCTCATCATCACTAATCATTAGAGAGATGCAAATCAAAACAACAATGAGGTACCACTTTACACCACAGAGACTGGCACATATTCAAAAGAGCAAGAACAACAAGTGCTGGCGTGGATGTGGGGGGAAAAGGGGACACTCATCCATTGTTGGTGGGAATGTCGGCTGGTACAGTCTTTCTGGAAAACAATATGAACATTCCTCCAAAGACTAGAAATTGAACTCCCATTTGACCCAGCCATACCACTCCTGGGAATCTACTCTGGGAAACCAAAAATACGCAGCGGAAACACCATCCCTACTTTTATGTTCATAGCAGCACTATTCACAATAGCCAGAATCTGGAGGCAACCAGAGTGCCTGAAACGACGACTGGATAAAAAGCTTTGGTACATCTACACAATGGAATACTATGCAGCTGTTAGGAAAAATGAAGTTATAAAATTTGCCTATAAATGGATGGACATGAAGAAGATTATGTTGAGTGAAATTAGCCAGAAGGAGAGAGAGCAGATACAGAATGACTGCATTTATTTGCATGGCATAAATATATATGTACATATTATGATACCAATATCCAAGGTCAAGTGAAACATATATCAGGAGGCCTTGTCAAAGGTGGAAATTATCACAAACGTGTGGGAGTCAGAGGCTAGGTAAGACAGAAAATGGAACAGTGTGCTAACAATTGTTGAGGGTACTCATGCCAACCTAGAACTGAGCGTTAAAGAGGCAAAAGGATACACATGACAACCTTTTAATGTATGTTCTGTAATCCATAGTTTGGAGGGGAAGGAAAAGAGAAAGAGAGAAAGGGAAAGAAATAAAAGAACCTGCCATGGAGGAGGGCTGGGGGGGGGAGGAGGGAACCGGGGACATTGTTGGTTGGAGATGGGCACTGGTGGCGGATGGGTGCTGGAACACTGTATGACCAAAACCCAAATATGAACTTTTTAATTGTATATCTTTGTAACTGTAAAAATAAAGATTAAAAAAATTAAAAAAAAACCAGTTAGCTATGGACTAAATAAAGATTTTTATTATAAAAAATTTTCAGTACACCTTACGGTTTGATCTGAATTAACTTACTCTGAAAATTAAAAGAAAATTAAAAGAAAATCTGAAAATTGACTTACTCGTGGAAACTAAAAGAAGCCTTTATGCAGGATGATCACTATTCACTGTATCACTGTTTTCCTGTTCATCATCGATTTGCTTGAGCGGGCACCAGTAACATCTCCATATGACCTGTCTCATGCAAGTAGAGCCCAAGACACCTGCTTGCTCCAGGAACATAAAGAGCCTCAAAGCATTCCATCAGGTCATGGGAATGAGTCTATAATTGTTACTGGTATCTGGCATATCAAATATGACACTGGTAGCTTGCCAGGCTCTGCCGTGCGGGTGGCATACTCTTGTAGTCATCTCTAAATCCAGCATTTATCGATGAACTGCGTGAGCCTGGGATAGGCTGGTATGCTGGTGGAGTTCTGACGAGGGGGAAGTCCGGATGTGGAAAATGGAGGTCCTCATGGAGTGGGGGTCATCTGGCTTGTTGTGAGGCTCTGCTGGGGTGGCGGGCCAGGGCTAGAACCTGCCATCCACCCGGGCGCTTCATGAGCAGCTGGGCAAAGGGAGAGCCAGTAGCAGCTCTGCCCCATGTCTGAGTCTCTCATGCAGGATGATGGATCTCAATTACTAATGTACAATCACAGACAAGTAAGGATAGTATTGTTTAAAAGGGAAGCCAAAGAATATATTTTATACCAGTTAAGCAACAACACTTTGAATTCCTTGTAATATTGCTAATGTGTATTTCTTGTGGAGTTTTTAATTACAAAGCAGAATGGAAGGTATTAGGTGAGTTAAAATTGAGTGGGGGGGGAGGAGTGGGGGGAGGTGGGGGGCAGGAGTGGCGGTAGGGGTGGGGGGGGCTTTGATTTCCTGAGATAAATTAGCTTCTGTTTCTTGGATATAGGAAAACTTTTATCAGAGAGGGCTCAGAAATATTTCGTGCATCGAGAATTACGAATCAAATTAAAAATCATCTGGTAACCATTAGCGATCTAGATTAGGAGTCTCAGTGATAGATTTTTTTTACTTTGAAATCCTTTTTGAATAGCTTAGCATTTATAATTCTAGAAATAAATGCACGCTGGCATTTCTTATAGGGTAATCTGGAGAAATTGGTGCTTTAGTTCGGACCATCTCAGTACTCTGTTATTTTTTTCTTTCTTACTTTACTATCATGTTTTTCCTTTTTGTCTTTGAATTCCTTTTTTAAAGAATCTTTTTGAAGGCTGTATTATTTGTTCTTTTCTCTTGGTGTGACACATGGTGATGCTCAGGGCTGCCTTCTTCTATGCTGGGTCACTGGGGGGGCTCTAGGACCCTGCAGGGGGCCGGGTGGAACCTGTAGTCAGCCACTTGTGATCTCAGCATGCTCTTGTCACTTCTTTGACCTTTAGTGTTTTTGAGGATTCTTATTTTTGTGAATTATTTTTCTTTCGGTTTTAGGCCAACCTGGTGTTGCTCCGGCTGTGTTCCTGGCTCTGCTCAGGACTGACCCCTGGTGCTGGGGGGCCCTTATTTGGCACTGGAGACTGAACTGGGGTCTCCTCATGTAAGGCAAGTCCTTACCTCTGGGCCTGCCTCCTGGCCCCCAAAAGTCATGCAGGCTAGTTCATAGGAATGGAGAGACAGGAGCAATTTAAATTCAATTCCTGCTAGCATTGCTTAGGTAAACCCTGCCATCCTGCAGTTACTCCATATGTTCTGGCATAAACATTCCAAAGCTCTTACAAGGTTCCTCTCTTGGGGTAAAGGCACCCCCTGACCTCCTCCCTTGTTCCATGAGACCTGCATTGATTACCCACTTGAAAGTCAAGGATAGAAGCAAGGAAAGTGCAGTGTATGTTTCATTGGTCGAGCTAAGACACACGTTGGTCCATTTTCAGATGACCTGTGCAACCTGCACTCCAAAAATCTTCTAATGCTGAACCAAAGGAATAGCTGTCACATTTGTGTGTGCTGGCTAAGTATTACATGCACAAAATGTCGGTGTGTTAAAGGAAATGCCAAAAAGAATCAGAAGCGAGGTGTTAAATTGGTTGAGTTTTATTAAATTTGAACGAGACAGAATGAGCTTTGGATGCAAGGACAATTTCTGGCTCTGTGCTCTGCAGCGCCCCTGGTGGCGCTTGGGGGCTATTCCTGGCTCTGTGTTCAGGAGTGACTCTTGGTGGTGCTAAAATTAAACTTTTAGGGAAAAGACAAAGTTTATGAATATCCACATTTCGTGCAGTTACACTTTGAAAGTATTTTTTGTAGTTCAGTGACTGTCAGAAATAATAGCGATACCTTGGTTCCGTTCTCTGATCTTCCTTTGTTTGGAGACTCTGCTCACGTCTAATCTCCTCAGCTGAGTTTGCAGAAAAAGCTCTTCTGATTCTTTATGATTTAGGGTTCTGGTCCTTGTTCTATAAGAAAGTCCTTAGCACCCATGAGGACTGACAAGGACAGTGATGTCCAGTGAGCAGGCTTCTGTGTATGTTTTAGACAGTTCATCTTTTGTCCTTTTAAATATAATTCCACTTCAAACCTAGTTTTCTTTTTCACATTATATAAACAGAATAAAGGGCAAATGTACAGCCTCTTGTTCTCAGCCTTTAGGAGGTTACTTGGCCACTGAGCGCTGAATCCCTTATGTGCAGCTACAGTCGAGGGTGAGATGGGCTTGTTGATTCCAAACTGTTTCTGTAAACACTAAATCTAAATTATTCTCTGAGTGGGGCCCATAGGTGGCAGTACTAGATAATAAAAGCAGCAAAAAGAAAATGATGATGGGTTTGAACTTTACAGATTAGGAAAAAACGTAATATTAAAACTCCTCTATCTTAAGGTTTCCTAGGGAAAAGGGAAGCAGAGCAAAATGGCCACCGTGGGGCTCGTCGGAGGTTTGGTGCTGGGTGGGAGGTGGGAGGACAGGTCTGTGGCTTCTCCCCAAGTGCAGCAGGAACGGGACCAGGCCAGGTTTCGACCGCAGGCTCTGCTCTGGTTCCAAAGGGAAGAAAGCGGAGATGACCTCCGAGAGAACAGTGAGAGGCCGAAAAGCAAAACACCCTCGGAAATGAGACTCCGCAGTGGAGAAACTCATGGCTGCTGACACCATGTGGGCAACAGGGACCTGGTCTCCTGCTAAGCCGTGGTTGCGACATGCTCAGGCTGAGCCATCCTTTCCTCTAGGTGGCGTGAAGCAGCGTAATGGAGTTGCTGCAGTGTTTCTCTCGGCCAATTTTAAACAGATGCTGGGAATATCTGTGAGAGATTTTGTTTCTTTAGTTTGTTTTGTTTTAATGTAGGGGTTAGGAAAAACTTCTAAAACAGATTTTTATCCAGGGCGCTTGCAGCTGCGCCGGTTCACCAATAAATGCTGGATTTAGAGGTGACTACAAGAGTATGCCACCCACACGGCAGAGCCTGGCAAGCTACCCGTGTCGTATTTGATATGCCAAATACCAGTAACAATTATAAACCTCATTCCCGTGACCTGATGGAAGGGTTTGAGGCTCTTTATGTTCCTGGAGCAAGCAGGTGCCCTTGGGCTCTACTAGCGTGAGACAGGACATATGGAGATGTTACTGGTGCCCGCTCGAGCAAATCGATGATGAACGGGAAGACAGTGACAGTGACTCGTGAATGTCTGTGCTTTTAGGCTTGGGGGTCACACTCAGTGGTGCTCAGGGCCTGCTCCCTGGGGATGTGGCATGTGGAGGACTGTTGGGGAAGCCGCCGGGGTCCCCGACAGTGTCAGGATTGAAGTTCTCTTCTACCGCCGAGGACGCCACGGGAACAGATGAAAACTCACAAGTCTGGTGCAGTTCCAAAAAAGGCTTTTAATAGTACAAAAGCTCTTCCACAGCACTCCAATATAATGAACAAACTTTAGCTCTGGTCCGAACTTAGACCATACAAAAGAGCCTAAGTCTCCCACCAAAGAGAGGGATCTCACCCAAGAGGAGTCCTACCCAGAAGAAGGAGAAAAGGCCAAAGAGCAAAAAGCCAAAAGCTAAAAGGCCAAAAGTGAAGGGACCTCAAGTCAGCCCCTTATATACACCAAAGTAATCCAACTGGGAGGGTCACGTCAACAAAGAACTCTAAACAGAGTGTAGTGCCACCCCTATTGCAGGTATAATCAAAGGTTACACCAAGGACTAATCCTAAGATTATCTCTTATGTAAAACACTGGAGAGAGAGAGAGGGCTGATATAAAGTAATACATCTTAACTTCATGAGCTTCATGTAATCTAGATGGTACCCACAATGTCCTTCTTATTATTATCTGCACCAGAGTGATTCTGAGTATCTTGTTCTCATGTACTGAAAGGGTCACATTCGCCTGCTTAGAGCAAACTAGTATGATCCTTCCTATAGTCTTCCTATAGTCTCAGCGTAGCCAGGGTGGTAGTCTCCTGGTAAATTCTAACTGTCCCATGTTGGGTGCAGTGGGCATAAAGAGGATCTCTACCCAATCTAGAAAACATAGAAGTCTTAGTAGATGTATAAGTCAGAAGTTATTCAGTCAAGGTGACTTCTGTAACTGCCACACCCTCTAGCAGTGTTTACATAGAAGAGAGTCTCATTAGAATGAACTTTGACTTAAGTAGATTAAGCTGGGAGTGGGCAAAACAACAAAGCTCCCAGAATAGCTAAACCTGTCCTCCAACAGAGGACCATGTGGTTCCAGCACTCGAAGCGAGGCCTGAGTGCAGGCTGCTGAGCCGTCTCTGTGGCTCTGGCCCTTAAATGTTGCATGGAAAGACAGATGCCATCTGACCAGCGGGGATGGGGCTCTCAGACAAAGCTGCAGTTCAGCTCCTCACCCCAGCTTGGCCTTTATGAAACTAAACGCTCAGTAGGAAGCAGCTTGGTGCTCCGTAGGACTGCCGTGGCGGAACTATGGCACATTCTTCACGGTGAGGGACCCAAGAGCCACAGAGCCAGGTGGGGTGGGGGTTGGCCGCCTGGCTCACGCTCAGGGAAGGCGATGGTCGATGGAGCGTCTCGAGGGCCAGCAGGGAGGACTCACTTCCTGCTGCTCCTCCCGGCTTCTGCCTCTCGCCCTGCTGGGGCTCTCAGGGGCTTTTTTCTTACGGACGCATTTCACTCCGCATCGATGCTCTCCGTGTCCGGTCCATCCCGAAGCAGATTTCACGGCTTTGTTTCTCCCTCACGCTTGCGTATTATCCACGGGGCCGATGCCGTCCAGCTGCTCACCTGCTCACCTGTTCTCTGCACTCGGGTTGCTTCCAGATTCTGGCGCTGTGGACTGTGCCGCAGTAGTGCAGGTGGCGTCTCTGCTGCGTGGTTGTGGGCTCCCAGGGCACATTAGCAGGAGCCAGATTGCTGGGCCGATTGGAAGCTTTTTTGAGGAATGTCCAAAACGACTTCCAGAAAAGACTGACCAGTTGTTGCTCCCACCAGCAGTGGAGAGAGTCCCTTTCTTCCCTCATCGACTCCAGCACCGGTTGTTCTTGCTCCTTTGGATGTGTGCCTGTCTCTGTGGTGTGAGATATCACGTTGCTGTTTTGACTTGCACCTCCCTGATGATTAGTGATCTAGAGCTGTTTTCACATGCCTGTTGTTGGGTTACAACCCACCCATTAGCCATGGGTTTCTGCATTGGTGATGGGGGAGTTTTTCTCCTTCCTATAAACTTTTGCATATGAGACTTTGTTCTTAGGTAAACACAGAAGGAGGGTGGGGGCAGGTATGTGTGAGTTAGTTTGTCTCTGAATTAATTGCTCTTGGACCACTGTATCACTGTCTTCCCGTTTATCATCAATTTGCTTGAGCGGGCACCAGTAACATCTCCATATATCCTATCTCATGCTAATAGAGCCCAAGGGCATCTGCTTGCTCCAGGAACATAAAGAGCCTCAAACCATTCCATCAGGTTATGGGAATGAGGTATATAATTGTTACTGGTATTTGGCATATCAAATATGATACGGGTAGCTTGTCAGGCTCTGCCGTGCAGGTGGCATACTCTTGTAGTCACCTCTGATCTCTAGCATTTATTGATGAACCATGCAGCCGCAGAGCCGCACAAGACGGGCTGTGATAGGCTTTTCTGCTGGATAGAGTTCTGACGAGAGGGAAGTCTGGATGTGGAAAATGGAAGCTCTCATGGATTGGAGGGGGTCATCTGGCTTCTTGCGAGGCTCTGCTGGGGTGGCGGGCCAGGGCTAGAACCCGCCATCCCTCCCGGGTGCCTCGTGGGTGGCTGGGCACAGGGAGAGCCAGTATCAGCTCTGCCCTATGTCTGTGAGTCTCTCTGTCTTAATATAAAAAATTTATATTTTTATAATTTTTATATTCATAATTTTAAAATTTGATCACTTGATCACTTGAATCCCGTTATTCATTGATTTGCTCAAGCGGGCGCCAGTAACATTTCCATTGGACCCTATCACGTGCCAATGTAGCCCAATGGCATCTGGTTGATTCAGGAATATGAAGAGCCTCAAACCATTCCTTCAGGGTCTTTACAAGGAAGTCTGACCATCTTGTAGTTGGGCGGCCACGTGATATTTTGACATCCCGTGGAATCCAGTCAGTAACAGCTCTAGTCCAGCAGTTGTCTCCAAATCACATTACATGTCCAGCCCATCTGATTTTCGATGCCTTGGCAAACGAGACAGTGTCCCTGATTCTGGAATAGCGACGGAAGTCAGAACTCCGGATTCCTTCTCTCACTTGAGTGAGATGTGATACTCCAAGCATAGCTCTTTTGATTCCCTCTCTGGGAGACCCGAATAGCATTCTCATCCTGCTTTCGTAGGGCCTAGGTCTCTGAGGCTTATGTTAATGCAGGGAGAACGGTAGAGTCAAAGAGATGTGCCCGGAGCCGGAGGTTCTTTGTCCTTTTAGCTATTTCTTTGATGCCTTTGAAGACATTCTATGCCGCTCTCTTCCTCCTGCGCAGCTCAGGTTTTAGGTCGTTCATCATGTTGACTTCTTGACCTAGGTACACATAACTGCTGCATTCAGAGATGTTTGTTCCATTGAGAGTGAATGGGGTCTCAGGAACTAGTTCATTTTTCATGAACATAGTTTTCTTCAGATTCCGCTGTAGACCTATCTTTCTACATTCTCGGTCAAAGTCAGCCAGCATTTGTGCCGCTTGGCTAATGTTTGGTGTTATTAGAACGATGTCATCAGCGGCGGAGGTGGTGTAGTTGCCCGACCATCTATCTTCACTCCCATTCCTTCCCATTCTAATTGTCTCGTGATGTTCTCGAGGGTGGCGCTGAAGTTTTGGTGAAATGGTATCACCCTGTCAAACCCCTCTTTTGACATCAATGATCACTTCTTTTTTGAATCACTTTTTTTTGAAGTGATCAAAATTATTTATATATACATTATATATATGTGTATATAATCTTCTGTTTTGTTTCTTAACCAAAAAATTATAAACACACAGCAATAGCCTGGAATGTAGCTCAAAGGTTAAGTTTAGCTATTTGTATTTTTTTGTTTTGCTTTGGGGTCAAAACTGGTGATGCTTAGGAGCTACTGCTGCAGGGCTGGGGGGAAAATAGTGGTGCTGAGGATTGATTCAGAGTGAGTACATGCAGAGCAGCACCCTATAATACACTTTCTCTCCAGCCAAGTTTATCTAAATTTCTAAGAAAGTGATGTTTCTTTGGTCTTCTTAAGGAAAAAATGTTAGACCTAGAGCAAAAGTACAGCAGAGAGTGCATCTGCCTTGCACGCGGCTGACCTGGGTTTGATCCCCAGCATCCCATACGGTCCCCTGAGCACCTCCAGGAGTAAATCCTGAGTACAGAGCCAGGAGCATTGCTGGGTGTGACCCAAAAGAAGAGGGAGGGAGGAAGAAAGGAAAAGACAGACACATGAGAGCTGGAGAGACAGTACAAGTAAGTTGCATGTCGCCAACTCAGGTCAGATCACTGGCATTAGTAGTTATGTCAACTAATACTTTAAGATTCCAGGAACTGGAAGTTGAATTTTAAGGTGAGGTTAAGGACAAATGATTACTTAGAGAGGGCTTAAGGATGAAGTTCCTTTCCTGCACAGCAACCTATCTGCCCTTGTTTGCTTTTGGATATCCTGCTGTATTTTCTAACACCTGAAATAGTGGCAACACCGGAAATAGTGGCAAAGGTTTATAGGAAGGAAAAAAAATAAACCCTCACCAGCAGTGCAGAAACCCAGGGCTAATAGGTGAACTGTAACCCAGCACCTTCTGGGCGTGTATATTTTATTCTTTGAGGAAGTTTCTGCTCATCTCTTCTCCCCCATATTTTGATTTTTTTCTTAAGTTCTACAAGTGCTTTATAGTCGTGGATCACTGTCACTGTCATCCCGTTCATCATCGATTTGCTCGAGGCGGGCACCAGTAACATCTCCATATGTCCTGTCTCATGCAAGTAGAGCCTGAGGGCACCTGCTTGCTCCAGGAACACAAAGAGCCTCAAAGCATTCCATCAGGTTATAGGAATGAGGTCTATAATTGTTACTGGTATTTGGCATATCAAATACGACACGGGTAGCTTGCCAGGCTCTGCCATGCTGGTAGCATACTCTTGTTATTAGAATGATGTCATTAAGCGAAGGGAGGTGGTGTAGTTGCCGACCATCTATCTTCACTCCCATTCCTTCCCATTGAGAGCTTAACTTACTCCTTTTTCTGTGTGGGTGCCCTTAATGGCTTTTTTTCTTATCTAATTGCGATGGCAGTTACTTGAAATACTATATTGAATAGAAGTGGTGGATTGGGAAACCTTGTCTTTGCCTGACCTTAGAGGAAAGACTTTTAGCTACTCCCCATTGAGGTTGATGTTTTCTGTGGGCTTGTGGTTGATAGCTTTGACCATTGAGGAAAGATCCTTCAATTCACATTTTGTTGAGAGTTTTTTTTAATCATGAATGGGTGCTGGATCTTTAATGTTTTCTATACTTTATTGCTATGATCCTGTGATTTTATCTTTTATTGATCACTTGACTTCCCGTAGATCATCGATTACTCGAGCGGGCACCAGTAACATCTCAATATGTCCTGTCACATGCAAGATACGGTGTTTTATGTTGTTTGAATTGCAGACGTTAAGCCATCCTGGCTCCACTGGGATGAATGATCTTTTGGATGGATTTTGGGTTTGTCTTCTAGTATTTTGTTGAGGACTGTTTCATCTGTGATCATCAGGGATATTGGCCTGTAGTTCTCTCTCTCTCTTTTTCGTGGTATCTCTGTCTGCTTTTGGTATCAGGTGATTACTTTATAGAAGCTGTTTGGGAATGCTTCTGTTTATTCAGTTTCCTGGAAGAGCCTGAAAAGGACTGGCAGTAGGTCCTCTTTAAAGGTTTTAAAAAGAATTCACTAGTGAATTCATTTCCTGGCCTTTTGTTTAAACTTTGATTCACTTTTTAAAAATTTTTTTATTATACCACTGTGAGACATACAATTAAAAAGATGTTCATAATTGGTTCTTGTTAATACAGTATTCCAGCACCCATCCCTCCACCAGTGCCCCACCCCCAGGCTGCCTCAATAGCAGGTAGCCCCGCTTTCCTCTCTTTCTCTCTCTCTGTCTCTGCATCTCTCTCCCTCTTTTACACATTGTGGCTAGCCCTGCAGATATTTAGAGTTTATCACTTAAGTCTCTTTGTGTATATTCAATGGTGAGTTTTAATCTGCCATTACCATTTCCCCACACTTAGTAAAACACTGGTATCTATTTATATCCTATTAATGAATGCAGTCATTCTATATCTGTCCTTTTCCTTCTGACTAATTTCACTCAGCATGATAGTCTCCATATCCATCCATTTGCAGGTAAATTTCATAATTTTGTCTTTTCTGACAGCTGCATATTATTCCATAGTGTAGATAAACCACAGTTTCTTTAGCCAGACCTATGTTCTCGGGCATTTAGGTTGTTTCCAGATTCTAGCTAGAGTGAATAGTGCAGAGATGAATAAAGAAGTACAGATAGTGTTTCTGCTATGTGTTTTTCGGTCTCCGGGTATATTCCCTGGAGTGCTATTGCTGGATCAAATGGGAACTCAATATCTAGTGTTTGGAGGAATGCCCATATTGTTTTCCAAAAGGGTTGGACCAGTTGGCACTCCCAACAAAAGTGGATGAGAGTCCCTTTTTCCCCACATCCACGCCATCACCGGTTGTTCTTGCTGATTTGGATGTGTGCCAGTCTCTGTGGTGTGAGATGGTACCTCATTGTTTTGATTTGCATCTCCCTGATGATTAAAAATGAAGAGCACTTTTTTCATATGCCTTTTTGGCCATTCGAATTTCTTCTTTTTTGGAAGCTTCTGTTCATTTCTTCTCCCCATTTTTTGATGGGGTTGGCTGTTTTTTTCTTGTGAAGGGCTACCAGTGCCTGATATATCCTGGATATTAGCCCCTTGTCAGATGGGTATTAGGTGAATATCCTTTCCCATTCTGTGGACTGTCTTTGTATCTAGGTCATTGTTTCTTTTGAGGTGCAGAAGCTTTTCAATTTTATATAATTCCATTTGTTTATCTTTGCTTCCATTTGCTTGGTCAGTGGTGTGTCATCTTTAAAGATACTTTTTAGTTTCGATGTCGTAGAGCCGCTTTCTCCTATGTTTTCTTCGATGTACTTACAGATTCATGTCTGATGTTGAGATCTATAATCCATTTTGATCTGACTTTTTGTGCATGGTGTTAGGAGGTTTAAGTTCATTTTTTTACATGTAGCTGCCCCAGTTTTCTCAGTACCATTTTAAACTTTGATTCACTTGTATCACTTGTCTTCCAGTTCGATTTGCCGGAGCGGGCACCAGTAGCATCTCTATACATCCTGTCACATGCTAGATAATCCAAGGGCATCTGCTCGCTCCAGGGACATGATGAACCCTCAAACATTTCTTCAGGTCATGGGAACGATGTCTATAATTGTTACTGGTTTTTGGGCATATCAAATCATATCATCCCTCTGGGATGCCTCATGATCAGCCGAGCACAGGGAAAACTGGTAGCAGCTCTAGAGGAGAACATAGCATCTTACAAATCACACAGGGCCGGATCGATAGCACAGTGGGTAAGGCGTTTGCCTTGCAAGCAGCCGACCTGGGTTTGATCCCCGGCATCCCATATGGTCCCCGAAGTGCCACCGGGGTAAATCCTGAGTGTAGAGCCAGGAGTAACCCCTGAACATTGCTAGGTGTTACCCAAAAAAGCAAAAAATATATCATACAGGGGCTGGAGCAATAGTACAGTGGGGAGGGCATTTGCCTTGCTTTGTGGCAGACCCAGATTCAATCCCCAGCACCCCATAGGTTCTCCCAAGCATTGCCAGGAGAATTCCTGAGTTCAGAGTCAGGAGTAACCCATGAGCTTTAGTGGGTGTTACCCAAAAGAGAAAAAAATCATCACAATGCGGGGACAATTTTGACAAGCGCCGTTATTACATCTTGCCTCTGAGCAGAAGCAGTGAAGGGAGTGATATTCCCTGCCCCTCTAAACAAGCTCAGTCCTTTATTGTTCCCACAAGAACACTGTTCCTGATGAAAAGTTTATTTTCTAGTCACTAAATAGCGCATTGTTAGTTCCCTGTTGGGCAGATAATGAATGTGGAGGG
>JAJIBD010032946.1:0-10009 GCA_021461705.1 Cryptotis parvus | reverse complement strand
GAGTATCACTTGGCTGGCTATGCCTTGTGGATCTCTAAGCCCTGAGATGCCTCAGACCAGAGACAGAGAGATAGTACAGGGGTTAAGGTGCTTACCTCACAGACATGGGGCAGAGCTGCTGTCTGTGCCCAGACACTCATGAGGTGCCTGGGAGGGATGGCAGGTTCTAGCCCTGGCCCACCACCCCAGCATAGCCTCGCAACAAGCCAGGATGACCCCCGACTCCATGAGGGCCTCCATTTTCCACATCCGGACTTCCCCTCGTCAGAACTCCACCCAGCAGACCAGCCTATCACAGTCCAGCTTGCGCGTCTGCAAATGGCAGCGTGGTTCATCAATAGATGCTGGATTTAGAGATGACTACAGGAGTATGCTACCTGCAGGGCAGAGACTGGCAAGCTACCCTTGTCGTATTTGATATGCCAAATACCAGTAACAATTATAGACCTCATTCCCATGACCTGATGGAATGGTTTGAGGCTCTTTATGTTCCTGGAGCAAGCAGGTGCCCTTGGGCTTTACTTGCATGAGACAGGACATATGCAGATGATACTGGTGCCCGCTTGAGCAAATCAATGATGAACGGGAAGACAGTGATACAGTGATACCTCACACACAACCAACCCCATTTTGATCCCTAGCACGACATTTGATCTCCCTACTTACAGAAGTGAATTATAAGCACACAACCAGGAATAAGCCCTGAGCACAGCTGGGTGTGCACGAAATTAAAAACAAAATAAATTTCTCAGACACTGTTAGGGGCAAAAGCCAAGTCAGCTAAATCGTCATTTCCTTCCCCTAGGAGATCCTAAAACCAGTGATTTCCTTCTATGAGAAGCTTATCAGCTAGTCTAGGAGACCAAGTATTTATGAGGTCTGTGTGTGTGTGTGTGTGTGTGGAGGGTAGGAGATATATTTATTTTTTGAAGCTAAAATTTTTTTGAAGTAAATTATATGGATTCTCATGAATTGTTTCTTAGAAGAATCAGATAATATTTTCCCTAGAATTACTGTTTTACTTTATACAAATTTCCATACACAAATAGGATGTGGGAAGAAAGTGTTGTGGAAATGGAGACATAGAAGAGAACATTTCATGAATGGAGCCCTGTGTAATTTGCTCCCTAAAGATCACCTCCCTTGTAGGACATGGTCTCAAAATTGAGTGATGCAAGGTGCAAAAGTTTACTAGAATCTACTCTCTTCAAGTTTTATACCTCAGATTGAAATAAGATGGAAAGATAATAAAGTCAAACAGGTCAAATTCTAGTTCACTCCTTCTGTGTATAGAACATAGGCAATTTCAATCCTGCCATTCTCAATATTCTTACCTGTAAAGAATGGAAATTATATTTCTTAATTTGGCTTCATAGGACTGTATGAAATGATATATAAGTTCCTTGCAATGAAACCTGTCCCCCACAATAGTCACTCATTAAATACGCTACTCTTCGGCCTCCAGCCAAGTCCAATATAGCTCCTAGGGTTCGATGACATGTGGGGGTGGCTGCACCAGCTGGATTAGGAGCGAGGATTGGGCTCCTCCTCCCATCCCCTCCACCTCCATGTTGGCGGGTGTGGCTACAGGCCCGCAGCTTCCCAAGCAGCAAAGCAGGAGGAGACAGATCAGGACCCACAGTTGCTCAGGCACTAGGGCTACAGGCGGCTGCACAACAGACTTAGATAGTAATGAAGGTTAGGACAAGTCCTGCCCGGCTTATTACCAACCCACCCTGCAGCAGTCTTTTCCGAACCCAGCCCATCTATGCCCATCCAGAGACTCACACACATGGGACACAGCTGCTACTTGCTCTCCCTATGCCCAGCTGATCATGAGGAAACTGGGAGGGATGGGGGATTTTAGCCCTGGCCCGCCACCCCCAGCAGAGCCTCACAAGGAGCCAGAGGAACCCCCAAACATGAGGGCCACCATTTTCCACACCCATACTCCCCTCTCCTCAGAGCTCCACCCAGCAGAAGAGCTGATCACAGCCTGGCTTGCATAGCTGCTTTGCAGCCGTGCAGTTCATCAATAAATGCTGGAGATCAAAGGTGACTACAAGAGTATGCCACCTGCACAGCAGAGCCAGGCAAGCTACCTCTGTGCATTTGATATGCCAAATACCAGTAACAATTATAGACCTCATTCCCATGACCTGATGGTATGATTTGAGATTCTTTATGGTTTGAGACTCTTTTATGTTCCTGGAATCATCCTGGAATAGGACGATTACACTTGAAGAGATGTGGCCCACTGCCAGTAATTTCTATCTTCATTGTCTATGCACCAAAATCCACATACAAAGAAGATGAAATTGAGAAATTCTACATGGAATTGGAGGAGTTCTATAAAAAAGATCACACCTTCTACAAGATCATAGTCGGTGATTTTAATGCCAAGATAGGACCGAGAAGATCGGCTGAAGAACTCCACATCGGGACCCATGGCCTAGAATGGAATGAACAGGGTGAGAGACTATCTGAGTTCATCATGTCCACCAACACCATTCATGGGAACTCACAGTTCCAGAAAGCTGAAGCGAAACGTTGGACATGGGAATCTCCTGGCGGACAGTTCCACAATGAAATTGACCACATCATCTTCAATCGACGGTTTTGTCTGACCGATGTAACTGTCATCCCCAAATTCCAAACAGGATCGGACCACCATATCCTTCTTGCAATTCTACTTCCCAGCAACGGGGAGAAAAGGCTGCAAAGTTTAAGAAGAGAGCTCCCAGAACGACCACCAACTGGGAACTCTTTGGCACCATTGCAGCAACATGGGAAGATACCATCATTGACGACACCCGATGAAGAATACAACCAACTGGTTCAGCACCTCCACGATTGGGGCGAAAAATGCCGAGAGAGAGAAAGACACAAAAGAATGCCTGTCTTCAGAAACTCTCGAGGCTCATTCACCAACGTGGCAAGGCGCAAGCCTCAGGAGACCAAATGCTAACGTCCAAGCTTGCTAAACGGTGCAGAGAAGCAATAAAAGAAGACCTCAAAGACAGAAGAGCAGAAATACTGGAAGATGCAGCAGAAGCCGGGAAAAGCATTCGCACTGCCCCGCCTGTCCTTCGCCAACTATAAGACCAAGATGACTGCCCTCCGATGCCCTGATGGATCTATCACATCTTCCAGAAAGGCAATGGAGAAGATTATCCAGGGCTTCTACTCAAATCCCTTTGATAGCCACATCCACCTGCCCACATACCAAATTCCACAGGATGATATGTCATTGCCAACGTTCTCCCTTTTGAAACCGACATGCCATCTCGTCGGTAAAAGAAGGGGAACAGCACCAGGCCCAGACAAAGTCAGACTCGAACACCTGAAGAATCTGTTGTCGGTACTCATCAATACACTAGCTGGGCTCTTCACACGCTACCTGTCCAAATGCAAGGTGCCCTCCCAATGGAAAACCAGCAGGACAGTTCTACTGTTCAAGAAGGGAGACATTCCCGACATCGGCAACTATAACCCCATCTGCCTGTTGTCCGTCATCTACAAGCTGTTTACACGAGTCATCCTGAACAGGATTAGCAGAACACTAGATGAAGGACAACCATGCGAGCAAGCTAGGCTTCCAGAAAGCATTCAGCACAATCGACCATATCCACACAGTAACCAAGCTCATCGAGGTTTGTAGGGAGTACAAGATGCCGCTCTGTCTCACGTTCATTGATTTACAGAAAGCCTTTGATTCTGTGGAGACTGAAGCAGTCATTGGAGCCCTAGCCAAACAGGGTGTTCAAACCCAATACATCAAGATCCTTCGTGAGCTGTATTACGGATTCACCACCAGGATCTCACCATTCTACAAAGAAGTGATCATTAATGTGAAAAGAAGGGTTCGACAGGGTGATACCATTTCACCAAAACTCTTCAGTGCCACCCTCGAGAACATCATTGCCAATTAGAATGGGAAGGAATGGGAGTGAGGATAGATGGTCAGCAACTACACCACCTTCGCTTCGCTGATGACATCGTTTCTAATAACACCAAACATTAGCCAAGCGGCACAAATGCTGGTTGACTTCGACCGAGAATGTGGAAAGATAGGTCTACAGCTGAATCTAAAGAAAACAATGTTCATGAAGAATGATCTAGTTCCTGAGGCCCCATTCACTCTCAATGGAACAAACATTTGTGAATGCAGCAGTTATGTGTACCGAGGTCGAGAAATCAACATGATGAACGACCTAAAACCTGAGCTGCGCGGAGGAGGAAGAGAGTGGCATGGAATGCCTTCAAAGGCATCGAAGAAATAGCTAAAAGGACAAAGAACATCCGGCTCCGGGCACATCTCTTTGACTCCACCATTCTCCCTGCATTAACATACGCCTCAGAGACCTGGGCCCTACGAAAGCAGGATGACAATGCTATTCGGGTCTCCCAGAGAGGAATCGAAAGAGCTATGCTTGGAATATCACGCCTCACTCAAGTGAGAGAGAAGGAATCCGAGTTCTGACCTCTGTCGCTATTCCAGAATCAGGGGACGCTGTCTCGCTTTGCCAAGGCATCGAAAATCAGATGGGCTGGACATGTAATGCGATTTGGAGACAACCGCTGGACTAGAGCCATTACCGACTGTATCCCACAGGATGTCAAAAGATCACGTGGTCGCCCACCTACAAGATGGTCAGACTTCCTTGTCAAGACCCTGAAGGAACAGTTTGAGGCTCTTCATATTTCCGAATCAACCAGGATGCCATTGGGCTACATTGGCACGTGATAGGGTCCAATGGAAATGTTACTGGAGCCCGCTCGAGAAAATCGATGAATAACGGATTCAAGTGATCAAGTGATGTTCCTGGAGCAAACAGATGCCCTTGGACTCTACTAGCATGAGACAGGACACATGGAGATTTTACTGGTGCCCACTCGAGTAAATTGATGATGAATGGGAAGTCAAGTGATCAAGTGATCAAGGACAAGGTCCTTCCCAGGATCTTTCATATTTATACGCTGTAATGATCATTGTAGTTGCAACACACTGGGGGCAGGGGTAATAGGGAATGGGTAATTATAATGTTACACTAGAACTCACTATTAAATATACACATACTTACATCATAAACCTTAAATATCTGTAGGGCAAGCCACAAAATTGTATGAGAAGAGAGGAGAGTGAAATACAGAGATGAGATAGAGACAGAGAGAGAGAAAGAGAGAAAGAAAAGGTGCCGCTATAGGGGCAGGATGGGGTTGGGTGGGAGGCAGTGTGGGGACATTGGTGGTGGGAATGGGGCACTGGTGAAGGGCTGGGCGCCGAACACTGTATGACAGAGAACCAATCATGAATATATTTGTAATTGTAGATCTCATGGTAGTTTAATAAAAATTAAAAAATAAAAAATAAATATGTTACTTTCTTTTACTATCTTGGTGGATGGTAAATAATAAGGCTAATGGACTTTATTTTTTCTGTATTTTATTATACTGTGTGAGATATACAATTACAAGATGTTCATGTTTGGGTTTCAGTTATACAGTATTCCAGCACCCATACCCCCACCCATGCCCATTTCCCACCACCAATTACCCCATTTCCCCCCCCCCTCCCCCCAATCCCTCCTTCATGGCAGGTTCTTTATCTCTTTTCTCTCCTTCTCTATCTGTCTTCTCTTTCTCTATCTCTCTCTCTCCATCTCTCCCTTTCTTACACATTGTGGATTACAATACATTCATCTAGAGGTTATCATGTGTACCTTTTGCTATATTCAATGTTCAGTTCTTGGATGGTACCATCATTCTCAATGATTACCAGCACACTGTTCTCTTCTCTGTCCTACCAGCCTCTGACTCCCATGAGTTTGTAGTATACTAGGTTTTCAGGCTGTGTCCCGCTGTGGGGTCCAGACCTTGAGGATGGCTGTGGTTGTATTACGTGAGGGGTTTTCTGACTTCTGGGGGCTTGGCAGGGGAACAAGTCAAGGGACCAAATTTGTCCCCAAGCCAACAGGCCCATTTGTCTAGTGCAGGATGGGCAGGCAGAGGCTGCCCTGCACCTGAATGGCTAATGCACTTTAAAGTGTTCACCCCATATTCTTTTGGGAATAACAGTTATCTGAGCACTGTAGAATGAATTTGTAGTAGATTCCCGCTGAAATGCTGCCTTGAAGATGCTTTAATTATTATCCCTTACTCCTCTAGATATGGAGGCTGGACCATATAGATTGCTCATAAACTAAAGTTGTCTATAAACTGCACCTCCTAAAAGGGGTAAATTTAAAGTGTGTTTGAATTGACTTTTTAAAAATATTGTATCCACAGTACAAAACTTTGCAATAGAACAGTTGCCTGGCTTCATTCTTAGTACAACACACACAAGAACAAAACCATCAGATTGACCTTAAAAATGCCAAATTAAACAACAGTAGTATTAGGGGAATGCCATGTTGGAAAGAGGGAGGGCAAAGTTTGATGCCGGTTGAAATGTCACCAGCGTTTGCAGCTCTTCCCTTTCAGCATTGTCCAATTTTAAGCCAAAGTCACAGCTGGGAGAGGTACTTATTTATTTGTCCCCAGACCACACAGCAACAACCTGCCCCCCACCCCATTCTTGTTTCATGTTTCGGGTCAGTTCTCCAAGATTGGTGCACTGGGTTTTGCCAACACAGTTTGTTCTCTGACAATTAAGATTTTACAGCTAAAGTAGTTTGTTTGAGGGAGGGAGCACAGTTTTGGGTGTCCTCTGCTGTGATTGGTGGGATGGGTTTTCAGTTTCCATGATAATGTACAACAGCTGCTGAAGAACGTCCCATTCTAAGTGACACCACATTGGAAATGAGAACCAGCTTCTAAAATCATTTGCAGCATCATTTTGTATGATTGAATTTCCCACTTTGAGGAAGGCAGATGACATTTTTATCTAAAAACAGTTTAGCTCCCCTTTGGGGAAGTACTTAATTCTACCAGCAGAATACAAAGCAGATTATGGAAAAGGGAGACACACTCCCTGCAAGGAAAGAAGGAAAGCAAACAAAGCAGTGAAATGTGCAGAACTGGGATCCACCTGCTCTTTGTCCCAGTGACATGAGATGAACTCTTCCTTTGAGTGCCAATTCCCTTAAGTTCGCCTCCTCCAGTGTGCATCATAAAGAACAGGGTTGGCCAAAATTTTAATATATTTGTCACAGGCTCAAATGTGGGGGCAACTTAGCCCTGGGGAAGCAGGACAGGTGCCTGGGTGAAGGATGAGAGGCATTATAAGACACCAGGTACTGTTGCCTTAGAGCTTGGAGCAGTTTGTTTACTTATTTTGCTTTTTTCTTTTGGGGTCATCAACAATGCTGGGTGGCAGTGGTGTTTGGGGGACCATAAGGAATGCCAGGTTATCTAAAGGCAAACATCCTATCCACTGTTCTATCACTTCAGCTCCAGAGCCTGAAACAGTTTAGTCGGGTGCACTTCATCCTGCTGCATGTTACACGACATAGTCTGCCAGAGCTGAAAGGTATTCAGTTGTATGGGCCTTAGCTGTGACATCAGAATCACAAAGGGTGCATAATGGCTAAATGTAAGGCTTTGGGACCAGGGATGTGGTTCAAAGGGGTAGAGTGTTTGCTTAGCATGTGTGAAGTGTTCATTCCAATCCCCTGGTGCTACATGCCCCATCTTCAGCACATAAGTGTATCCACACAGCAGCATAAAGGAAGGGACTTTAGGAATTATGTTTACCTTATAAATTGTTATTTTATTTTTAAGGTTGCATTTAAAGCATAGTCCTAGAAAAAATTCCTCATAGAAGAAATACAAATGACCAAAAGACACATGAAAAAATGCTCTACATTGCTAATAATCAGGGAGATGCAACTCAAAACAACAATGAAATATAATCTCATACCAAAGAGACTGGAACACAACCAAAAGAATAAGAACAGCTAGAGCTGGCATGGATGCAGGGAATAAGGGACTCTCATACATTACTGGTGGGAATGCTGACTGGTACAGTCTTTCTGGAGAACAATATGGGCATTCCTCATAAAGCTAGACATTGAACTTCCATACAACCCAGCTATACCACTTCTGGGAATATACCCTTGGCTTCAAGAACATACAGCAGAAATGCCATCTGCACTACTATTTTTATTGCAGCACTATTCACAATAGCCAGAATTTAGAAACAACTTGAGTACCCAAGAACAGATGACTGTTTAAAGAAACTATGACACATTTACATAATGGAATACTATGCAGCTGTTAGGAAAAATGAAGTCATGAAATTTGCCTATAAATGCATTGACATGTAGAGTATCATGCTGAGTGAAAAAGAGTCAGATGGGTGAAAAGGGACATTCATAGAATGTATTCATTCATTGTGGGATGTTAAAAAACACAATTTGAAACCAATTCCCAAGGACAGTAGAAACAAGGGCAAGGGAGATTGGTCCATGGCTGGAAGTCTGCTTGGGGAAAAGGGAGTTGGAATAGGAAGGGACCACATGACAATGATGGGAAATGTGCACTGGTGGTGGGACATGTGCACTGGTGATGGCAAATGTGCACTGGTGGTGGGAAATGTGCACTGGTGATGGGAAATGTACTGGTAGTGGGACATGTGCACTGGTGGTGGGAAATGTGCACTGGTGGTGGGAAATGTGCACTGGTGGTGGGAAATGTGCACTGGTGATGGGAAATGTGCACTGGTGGTGGGACATATGCACTGGTGGTGGAAATGTGCACTGGTGGTGGGACATGACACTGGTGATGGGAAATGTGCACTGGTGGTGGGAAATGTGCACTGGTGATGGGAAATGTGCACTGGTGGTGGGACATATGCACTGGTGGTAGGAAATGTGCACTGGTGGTGGGACATGTGCACTGGTGATGGGAAATATGCACTGGTGGTGGGAATGTGCACTGGTGATTGGAAATGTGCACTGGTGGTGGGAAATGTGCACTGGTGGTGTTAAATGTGCACTGGTGATGGGAAATGTGCACTGGTGGTGGAAATGTGCACTGGTGATGGGAAATGTGCACTGGTGGTGGGAAATGTGCACTGGTGGTGGGAAATGCACTGGTGGTGGGAAATGTGCACTGGTGGTGGGACATGTGCACTGGTGGTTTGACATATGCACTGGTGGTGGGAAATGTGCACTGGTGATGGGAAATGTGCACTGGTGATGGGAAATGTGCACTAGTGGTGGGAAATGTGCACTGGTGATTGGATTTGTGCACTGGTGTTGGGAAATGTGCACTGGTGGTGTTAAATGTGCACTGGTGATAGGAAATGTGCACTGGTGGTGGGAAATGTGCACTGGTGGTGGGAAATGTGCACTGGTGGTGAGAAATGTGCACTGGTGGTGGGACATGTGCACTGGTGGTGGAAATGTGCACTGGTGGTGGGACATGTGCACTGGTGGTAGGACATATGCACTGGTGGTGGGAAATGTGCACTGGTGGTGGGAAATGTGCACTGGTGGTTGGACATAAGCACTGGTGGTGGGAAATGTGCACTGGTGGTGGGACATGTGCACTGGTGGTGGGACATGTGCACTGGTGCTGGGACATGTGCACTGGAGGTGGGAAATGTGCACTGGTGATTGGAAATGTGCACTGGTGGTGTTAAATGTGCACTGGTGGTGGAACATGTGCACTGGTGGTGTTAAATGTGCACTGGTGGTGGGAAATGTGCACTGGTGGTGGGAAATGTGCACTGGTGGTGGGACTTGTGCACTGGTGTGCTGGAACATGTGAACTGGTGGTGGGACATGTGCACTGGTGGTGTGAAATGTGCACTGGTGGTGGGACATGTGCACTGGTGATGGGAAATGTGCACTGGTGGTGGGAAATGTGCACTGGTGGTGGGAAATGTGCACTGGTGGTGGGAAATGTGCACTGGTGGTGGGACATGTGCACTGGTGGTGGGAAATGCACTGGTGGTGGGATATGTGCACTGGTGGTAAGACCTGTGCACTGGTGGTTTGACATATGCACTGGTGGTGGAAATGTGCACTGGTGGTGGGACATGTGCACTGGTGGTGGGAAATGT
>JAJIBD010032945.1:0-88668 GCA_021461705.1 Cryptotis parvus | reverse complement strand
TTTATATAACAAGTTCGATATATGTGCATTTCATAGTGCTCAGTGTTTTGCTTTCTCAATTCCTCCAAAAGGCCTTTAATGTTAGAATGCTTTGCTCACATAGCAAATTAAGCAATAGAAGCCTAGCATTGTAAATGCCTGGATTTAGTTAGAATTTGCTTTCTGGTGTGCTGTACTAAGATAGAGTCTCTTGGATTCCACCCCAGGTAATTAGGGCTTGTGGATTTGCACACTGACAATCTTGGACTAAAGGATTATTACAGTCAGGTAGCGTCCCTGGGGTGTGCGGCTGGCCAGGCGGGCACCTGGGGTCCGCGGTAGAGCCCCAGGTCTCGGCAGAAGGTGGAACTACAACCCCCCAGAAGTCTGAGCGGAACCGGAAGTAAACCGTCATTTTGAACTCTTACACCGGCCTGTCTGCATCTCAGGTAGCGTCCCTGGGGTGTGCGGCTGGCCGGGCGGGGGGCCGCTTACGGGGAATTCAACACCAAGGGAAGGTAATACCCTCAAGAAAAAAAGAAACAGTACACTAGAGGAATTATCCATGAACACCCGCAACACCATGGGAAAACAATGCAGATCCCCAGCTCGAAGAACAGATGAAGGAATCGACCGCGTGAAGACTCAAAAAAGAATACAGATGTGCATGATCTCTCTGACAATGAAATTAGAGAAGAAATTGGTAGGATGTTTAAGGAGCTCAACGAAAAAATTGAGCAGATGTCCAATAAAATACAGGAGAACATAAATGAAGCAGTTGAAAGGGCAGTCAATAAACTACGGGAGGAAATCAGAGCAGAAATGAGAACCATGCAAATAGAAATATTATCGCTTAAAAACTCAGTAGATGAAATGAAAAACACAATCGGGGCTCTCAACAGTAGGATGACAGCAGCGGAAGAGAGAATCAGTGAGACTGAAGATGAGCTGCAGAAAGCACTCAGAGAACTACATAAGATGGAAAAGATCGGAAAATGGATCAGCAACGGAACAGAGAACAATGGGATGAAGCCAGGCGGAACAACATAAGAATCATCGGAGTCCCAGAGGGACAGGAAAGTAACCCCAAGGAAATTAAAACAGTTAAAAACATCCTGGCTGAAAAGTTCCCCGAGTTAAAGGATGAAGGCATCCAGATCCAAGAAGCCCGATGCATACCAGCAAGAAGAGACCTCAATAGAAAGACCCCAAGACACATCCTAGTCAAAGTAATGGATGCCATAGACAGAGACATAATTCTTCAGGCAGCAAGATCAAAGAAGGAAATTGTGTACAAAGGAGCATCCATTCAACTTTCAGCAGACTTCTCAGAAGACACCATCCAAGCCCGAAGGCAGTGGTGGGATATAGTAAAAAAAACTTAATGAAATGAATGCCTCAGCAAGAATTCTTTATCCAGCTAAACTCTCACTCAGATTTGAAGGACAGATATACAACTTCTTGGATAAACAACAGCTTAGGAACTTTGTAAAATCAAAACCAACCTTAAAAAGAAGGACTGAAAGATCTACTATAAGACAACACATAACCCAAAAGAACAACCAACCTATACAGAAAGATGGCACAAAATCCCATGACAATAATCTCTCTCAATGTCAACGGTCTAAATGCACCAGTTAAGAGACACAGAGTGGCAAAATGGATCACAAAATTGAATCCGACATTCTGCTGCCTTCAAGAAACACACCTGAACAATCGGAGCAAAGACAGGCTCAAAATAAAAGGCTGGAAAACAATCCTTCACTCAAACAACCCATCCAAAAGGCTGGGGTAGCCATACTGGTATCTGACAACATAGACTTCAGGCTGAAGAAGGTCAGAAGGGACAGTGAATGTCACTTCTTAATAGTCAAGGGATGCATATATCAGGAAGAAATCATGCTATTAAACATATATGCACCCAACGAGGGGCCAGCAAAATACCTAAAACAACTACTAATAGACTTCAAAGAAGACATTGACAGCAACACAATTGTAGTTGGAGACTTCAACACTGATCTATCAATCCTGGATAGATCAACAAGATTGAAACTTACCAAGGAAATACTGGCCCTAAAAAGAAGAGATGGAAGAAAGAGGGCTGGTAGACATATACAGGGAATTTCATCCCCAAAAAGCTGAATTCACTTTCTTCTCCAGTGCACATGGAACATACTCGAAAATAGATCACATGCTGAGCCATAAATCATACCTCCATAAAATCAAGAAGATAGAAATTGTGCCAACTATTTTTTTAGACCATGATGCACTGAAAATAGAAGTTAATTGTACACAAAAACGGAGACCAATACCAAGTACCTGGAAACTAAACAGCTCACCGCTGAACAACCAGCAAGTCATAAAAGAAATCAATTTGCCTACAAATGAATGGACATGGAGAAGATTATGTTGAGCGAAATTAGCCAGAAGGAGAGAGACAGTTACAGAATGACTGCATTTATCTGCATAACATAAATATATAGGTACATATTATGATACCAATATCCAAGGTCAAGTGAAACATACATCAGGAGGTCCTGTCAAAGGTGGAAATTATCACAAACGTGTGGGAGTCAGAGGCTAGGTAAGACAGAAAATGGAACAGTGTGCTAACAATTGTGAGGGTACTAATGCCAACCTAGAACTGAGCATTAAATAGAGGCAAAAGGATACACATGACAACCCTTTAATGTATGTTTTGTAATCCATAGTCTGGAGAGGGAAGGAAAAGAGAAAGATAGAGAAATGGAAAGAAATAAAAGAACCTGCCATGGAAGAGGGGCTGGGGGGGGGGGAGGGGGGGAACCGGGGGCGTTGGTGGTGGGAGATGGGCACTGGTGGCGGGATGGGTGCTGCTACACTGTATGACCAAAACCCAAATATGAACTTTTTAATTGTATATCTTTGTAATTGTAAAAATAAAAAAATTAAAAAAAAAAGAGGAAATCCAAAGATTCCTCAAAACAAATGAGACTGAAGACACGAATTACCAGAACTTGTGGGATACAGCAAAAGCAGTGTTAAGAGGCAAGTTTATAGCTCTTCAGGCATTCATCAGAAAAGAAGAAAAAGGCCATCATAAACACTCTGACTTCCCAACTTAAGATCTTAGAGAGTGATCAACAAAAAGGAGCCCAACCCAAGCAGAAAGAAAGAAATAATAAAACTTAGAGCAGAAATCAATGAGATGGAATGTCAAAAAACAATCCAGAAGATCAACGAAACCAAAAAGCTGGTTCTTTGAAAAAATAAAAAAGATTGACAAACCACTTGCAAGACTTGTAAGAAAAGGAAAAGAGAGAACCCAAATAAATAGAATCAGAAATGAAAACGGGGACATCACAACTGAAAACACAGAAATTCAAAATATCATCAGAGATTACTATGAGAGCCTGTACGCCACGAAACAAGAGAACCTAGAAGAAATGGACAAATTCCTGAATTCCTATAGCTTCCCAAGTCTGCAACAAGAAGATTTGGAATACCTCAACAAACCTATCTCCATCGAGGAAATAGAATCAGTAATCAAAAGTCTCCCCAAACACAAAAGCCCAGGTCCAGATGGATTCACCAGTGAATTCTACAAAACCTTTAAAGAGGACCTACTCTCAATTATTTTTAAGCTCTTCTGGCAAATTGAAGAAACAGAAATACTCCCAAATAGCTTTTACGAGGCACATATCACCCTGATACCCAAAGCAGACAAAGATGTCACAAAAAAGGAAAACTACAGACCAATCTCCCTGATGAATACAGATGCTAAGATCTTCAACAAAATACTAGCAAATAGAATCCAAAGAGTCATAAAAAATTGTTCACCATGACCAAGTGGGATTCATCCCGGGAATGCAAGGATGGTTCAACATCCGCAAGTCAATCAACATAATACATCATATCAACAAGAAGAAAAATAAAAACCATATGATCATATCAATAGATGCAGAGAAGGCATTTGACAAGATTCAACACCCGTTCATGATAAAAGCTCTCCGTAAAATGGGGATTGGAGGAACCTTCCTCAAGATAATCCAGGCCATCTACTACAAGCCCACAGCGAGCATCATTCTCAATGGGGAAAAACTGAAAGCCTTCCCCTTAAGATTAGGGACAAGACAAGGCTGCCCGCTCTCACCACTTCTATTCAATATAGTACTGGAAATACTTGCCAAAGCAATCAGGGAAGAAAAAAGACATTAAGGGCATCCAGATAGGGAAGGGAAGAAGCCAAGTTATCACTATTTGCAGAGGACATGATATTATACCTGGAAAACCCAAAACTCTATACCAAGAGGCTCCTAGAAATAATACATTCTTATAGTTGAGTAGCAAGGTACAAAATCAATAACCAAAAGTCAATGGCCTTCCTATATGCAAACAGCGAAAGAGAAGAAAGGAACATTAAAGAAACTATCCCATTCACAATTGCACCGCAGAAAATCAAATACCTAGGAATCAGTTTGACAAAGAATGTAAAGGATCTCTACAAAGAAAACTACAAAACGTTACTTCAGGAAATAAAAGAAGACCTGAGGAAATGGAGACACATTCCCTGCTCATGGAGTGGAAGGATTAACATTATCAAAATGGTAATACTCCCTAGAGCTTTATACAGATTCAAGTGCAGTCCCTATAAAGATACCCATGATGTTCTTCAAAGAAATTGAACAAACACTCCTGAAATTTGTATGGAATAATAAAACCCCAGGAATAGGTAAAACAATCCTTGGGAAAAAGAAGATGGGAGGTTTCACTTTCCCCCAACCTCAAGCTCTACTACAGAGCAGTTGTAATTAAGACAGTGTGGTATTGTTATAGAGACAGACCCGTAGACCTATGGAATAGAACTGAGTACCCTGAAACACACTCACAAATATACAACCACTTAATCTTCGATAAAGGAGCAAAAAATATTAAGTGGAGCAAAGAAAGCCTCTTCAACAAATGGTTCTGGGAAAACTGGGCAGCTACATGTAAAAAAATGAACTTAGACCTCCTTCTAACGCCATGCACAAAAGTCAGATCAAAATGGATTATAGATCTCAACATCAGACATGAATCTATAAGGTACATCGAAGAAAACATAGGAGAAACGCTCTACACATCGAAACAAAAAGTATCTTTAAAGACAACACACCACTGACCAAGAAAAGCTTCTGTACCTCAAAAGAAACGGTGACCAAGATACAAAGAAAATCCACAGAGTGGGAAAGGATATTCACCCAATACCCATCTGACAAGGGGTTAATATCCAGGATGTATCAGGCACTGGTAGCACTCCACAAGAAGAAAACAGCCAACCCCATCAAAAAATGGGGGAGAAGAAATGAACAGAAGCTTCCAAAAAAGAAGAAATTCGAATGGCCAAAAGGCATATGAAAAAGTGCTCTTCATCTTTAATCATCAGGGAGATGCAAATCAAAACTACAATGAGGTACCATCTCACCCCACAGAGACTGGCACACATCCAAAACAGCAAGAACAACCGGTGCTGGCGTGGATGTGGGGAAAAAAAGGGACTCTCATCCACTGCTGGTGGGTGTGCCGACTGGTCCAGCCCTTTTGGAAAACAATATGGACATTCCTCTGAAAGCTAGATATTGAGCTCCCATTTGATCCAGCAATAGCACTCCTGGGAATATACCCTAGAGACCGAAAAACACATAGCAGACACACTATCTGTACTTCTTTATTCATCTCTGCGCTATTCACTATAGCTAGAATCTGGAAACAACCTAAATGCCGGAGAACAGAGGACTGGCTAAAGAAACTGTGGTTCATCTACACTTTGGAATACTATGCGGCTGTCAGAAAAGATGAAATTATGAAATTTACCTGCAAATGGATGGACATGGAGTCTATCATGCTGAGTGAAATTAGAAGGAAAAGGACAGATATAGAATGACTGCATTCATTAATAGGATATAAATAGATAGCAGTGTTTTACTAAATATGGGAAATGGTAATGGCAGATTAAAACTCACCACTGAATATACACAAAGAGACTTAAGTGATAAACTCTAAATATCTGCAGGGCTAGCCACAATGTAAAATAAGAGGGAGAGAGATGCAGAGACAGAGAGAGATAGAGAAAGAGAGGAAACTGGGGTACCTGCTATTAAGGCGGCCTGGGGGGGGCAGGAGGGGAGGGGTACATTGGTGGTGGAAATGGGGCACTGGTGGAGGGATGGGTGCTGGAATACTGTATTACCAAGTACCAATTATGAACACCTTTGTAATTGTATGTTTCACGGTGGTATAATAAAAAAATAATAAAGGATTATTACAGATAAACTACGTAATTTGCTTGTTAAGATGTACATGAGCATTACAAAGTACTAGAAAGGTAATAATTTATATAGGAAAAGGAAATAGTAGACATAGTTTTCTAAAACAAATACCCCCTCTCTCTGTGGAAAGAACTGTGTGTATTCAGAAATATCCCTACCAATGGGGGTACTTACAACAACAACAAAATAAAATGAAATAAGAATGGAGCCAGATATGGGCAGAAAATTTTGAGGTCACTTAACTCAGTATTAAAGGGTCTGTTGTCATTTCTAATAAAAAACATAAATGCATATACTTGGGTACAAAAGGATACAGATTATATCACATTGAAATGAGTTAACTTTTATATTACCCTCAAGAAAGGGCTGAAAAGAATGAAACTCTGAATAGAAGATTCTTTCTCTAAAGACTCCCAAAGCTCAGATTTTGAAAACTACAATAAAATATATAGCCCAACTGCAATAACACTAACAGATGATAGCTGAAAACACATATATTTTTATAGTTCAAGATTAAAATCTTGAAATGCACAAGACAAACAAATGGGCAGATTGCAAACTTTCGGCACAGGGTGATGTTATTGAAAGGACAGTATTATGAAAGATACACGCAATAAAAAGAAAGGCTCACTGATACCTACTCCAATACAGCATCATCTTGGATTATTCACCTTTGCTATAGGACAAGCAGAAAATGAAATTTCATCACAGCATTTTGAAATGTTTTACTTTGTTGTCATTAGATAATAAAATCTTCATAGCTGTGCGCACAGGGGCCCTATAGGGACGTTTTTCCTATAGGACTTTTTTTTAATGCATGTATGGATTATTAAAGAAACTCAGTGGTAGAAAGAATTGGGTGGTAAACTAGATGAGGGGTTACAATAGCCAAGAGAAAACCTTAACCTTTAATTTTTAAGAAACAAAATCTCTAAAAATGACAACCCTAAGCAAGTCTTCAGGCCAACTGCTATGAAGAAAAGAAACTAAAAAATAATAAAATAGTGCGGTTGGCAGGAACTCAGGGATAGTAGGGGAAGGAAGTTGACACTGGCGGTAAGCTGGTGCTGGAACACAGTATTCTTAAAACTCAATTATGAATAACTGAACTCCTGTTGTATTAACAAGAGACATAATTAAATTATTGGTATGTGTTAAGCATGCTATCTGGCTAATTAAAACAGTACTTACATTTTTTATCTTTTAAAAATAATATATTTGTAAGATATATATGTAAGATAGTAGCACATCTGTACTACTATCTCAACCATAAATGAATATATTACAAACCCTCTATGTTTAGTTTTACAACTAAAAATTGATTTCTGACACCCTGATTCAACACACATTAAGACACTGAAACTTCTTTTTTTTTAAATTTTTTTTATTATACCACCGTGAAACATACAATTACAAAGGTGTTCATAATTGGTTCTTGGTAATACAGTATTCCAGCACCCATCCCTCCACCAGTGCCCCATTTCCACCACCATTGTACCCCTCCCCCTCCCATCCCCCACCCGCCTTAATAGCAGGTACCCCAGTTTCCTCTCTCTATCTCTCTCTCTGTCTCTGCATCTCTCTCCCTCTTATTTTACACATTGTGGCTAGCCCTGCAGATATTTAGAGTTTATCACTTAAGTCTCTTTGTGTATATTCAACACTGAAACTTCTATGACTCTCAAGTCATAGAGTTTCATATGACTCATAAAGTTGAGTATTTTATTTATTGTGTCACTTGCTGTGCAAAGGCAGCAGGTGACTTTGCACAGCAAGTGACTACATTACAAATAAAATACTCAATTTTCATTGTTTTAGAGATATTAAATATGGAAAATGTTATGCTAAATTAATGGAGGATTAAAGTTGCATTTATTATCAAGAGAAGGAAAAAGGTAAAATAAATAACAATATAAAATGACAGTTAATTACATTTCTCAAAGTTACTTGAGAAAAAATACATTTATCATATAACTAGTTTCCGTACATTATTCTTATGGAAGAAAGAGATATGAGTTAGGGAAGCGAGTTGTCCATGCGGTAACGAGCTCACTGGTTTTGTTTAGTAAGAAATAAATAATAGTGACTGGCAATCATTCTCTGATGTCAATATAAGCTCTTGCATGATGTAAAAAATTCTGCCAAAGTTAAACCACTCCTTTCCCCCCCCCCAATAAGATATACATAAAAAAAAATCTGCAGGCAACCACACGGAAAGTTGAATCACTGTATTCTGCAATTATCATTTTTATATAAGTGACTATTTAGACTTATTAAAAGTGCCTAAAGGCAAGAAACATGTTTTATTTAAATAAACCAAACTTTTTAATTACCATAGGCATCAAATTGAAGTTTCCATAAAACAATATGGACCCTCTTCAGAAAACTAAAAATTGTGCTTCCATATGACCCAGCAATTCCACGACTGATCATTTTTCCCAAGGGTCCCAAAATTCTTTTCAGAAAAGACACCAGCACTCCTATGCTTGCTCATTAATCAGAGCCAAAAAATCTAGACACAACCCGGAGTCCAAGGAGAAATAAGTTGCATAAAGAAATTGTGGCCTATCTATGCAATGGGGAATACTACTCAGCTGTAAGAAAAGATCAGCCTGTGTGTGCCCCTCTCCATTTGACTGACTTCACTCAGCATAATACACACACAGGCTGATCTTTCTGATATGTGGGACTTAAAGAAACATGGTTTGGGAGTAACAATTGGCCAGAGGCAACAGACACTGATAAATAATCTACTTGATCTACTTGATCACTTGACATCCCGTTATTCGTCGATTTGCTCCAGCGGGCACCAGTAACATTTCCATTTGACCCTATAAAGTGCCAATGTAGCCCAATGGCATCTGGTTGCTTCAGGAATACAAAGAGCCTCAAACAGTTTATTCAGGGTCTTGACAAGGAAGTCTGACTATCTTGTAGGTGGGCGGTCACGTGATCTTTTGAAGTCCTGTGGGATCCAGTTGGTAACAGCTCTAGTCCAGCGGTCATCTCCAAATCGCATTACATGTCCAGCCCATCTGATTTTCGATGCCTTGGCAAACGAGAAAGCGTCCCTGACTCTGGAACGGCAACAGAGGTCGGAGTTCGGATTCCTTCTTTCACTTGAGTGAGGCGTGATATTCCAAGCATAGCTCTTTTGATTCCTCTTTGGGAGACCCAAATAGCATTCTCATCCTGCTTTCGTAGGGTCCAGGTCTCTGAGACGTATGTTAATGCAGGGAGAATGGTGGAGTTGAAGAGATGTGCCCGGAGCTGGAGGTTCTTTGTCTTTTTAGCTATTTCTTCGATGCTTTTGAAGGCATTCCATGCTGCTCTCTTCCTCCTGCGCAGCTCAGGTTTTAGGTTGTTCATCACGTTGAGTTCTCAGCCTAGGTACACATAACTGCTGCATTCATAACTGCTGCATGATCTACAGACTGAGTTAAATATGGGGTGGGGGGTTAAAGCAAGAAGAGGATCGAAAGAAGCAGAGTATTCTTATCCTGAATTCTATGTTGGATGGTCTAAATATTTCCTTTCATACTACCACAGATCCCCCACCCCCCACCCCCACCCCGTGGGACAGGACAACTCTACTGGAATCTGCCTGACTATGTTTGGATCCTCTTTAAAATAGCCATAATTAAATCAGAGGAAGATGCTGTTTGCCTCCTGGCAAGTGAGCGTGGCTCTCAGTAATTCTAAAGGTTAGTACCCAGAACAACCCTGAAGTAAACATAAGGATTTCGAGGAAGTTTGGAGAAATATATACCTGACTGTAGAATATTCATGGGACAGATACATGTCTTTTGTATTAATCCTGAGATACATCTCAGATGCCCTTCCCCATCTCCCCAAAGTCCCTGCTGGAGAACTATAGGCAAGACTCTGCTCTGGAGAATTAGCATTTGAATGGCCTAAGCCAAATTCAGGCTCCTGATGGAATTGGGCCTGACTGAGACCCCTCTGTTGTGTGCCAGTTGGGGGCTAAGGGGTATAAAAGAAGAAGCTGTCTTCCTTTCTCTCTCTCTCTCTCTCTCTCTCTCTCTCTCTGCCCTTTTGGATTCCTTCTGCCTGCTTGCTGTTGGGTCTGACCTCTGACTGGTACACATGGTTCAGGGTCCAGCAGCCATCTTGGCTAGAGGATTCTAACCCAAGCACGTGGTGAGGGCCCAGCTAGGAACTGGAAGTTTGGGGTTTTCCTGATATTGGATTGTTATGCCAGAACTTGCATGAGTAAGAGCTTTTTGGAACTTTGTTGGAGTCATGAGTCTTTTTTTTTTTTTTTTTAAGTATTTTATTATACCACCGTGAGATATACAAATAAAAAAGATATACAATTAAAAAGTTCATGTTTGGGTTTTGGTCATACAGTGTTTCAGCACCCGTCCCTCCACCAGTGCCCATCTCCCACCACCAACATCCCCGGTTCCCTCCCCCTTCCCCCAGCCCTGCTCCATGGCAGGTTCTTTATTTCTTTCCCTTTTCTCTCTCTTTCTCTTTTCCTTCCCTTCCAGACTATGGATTACAGAACATACATTAAAAAAGGTTGTCATTTGTATCCTTTTGCCTCTATTTAATGCTCAGTTCTAGGTTGGCATTAGTACCCTCGACTATTGTTAGCCCCCTGTTCCATTTTCTGTCTTACCTAAACTCTGACTCCCAGCACGTTTGTGATAATCTCCACCTTTGACAAGACCTCCTGATATATGTTTCACTTGACCTTGGATATTGGTATCATAATATGTACATATATATTTATGCCATGCAAATAAATGCAGTCATTCTGTATCTGTCTCTCTCCTTCTGGCTAATTTCACTCAACATAATCTTCTCCATGTCCATCCATTTATAGGCAAATTTTATAACTTCATTTTTCCTAACAGCTGCATAGTATTCCATTGTGTAGATGTACCAAAGCTTCTTTATCCAGTCATCGATTTTCGGGCACTCTGGTTGCTTCCAGATTCTGGCTATTGTGAATAATGCTGCTATGAACATAAAAGTAGGGATGGTGTTTCCGCTGTGCGTATTTTTGGTTTCCCAGAGTAGATTCCCAGGAGTGGTATGGCTGGGTCAAATGGGAGTTCAATTTCTAGTCTTTGGAGGAAAGTCCATATTGTTTTCCAGAAAGGCTGTACCAGCCGGCATTCCCACCAACAATGGATGAGTGTCCCCTTTTCCCCACATCCACGCCAGCACTTGTTGTTCTTCGCTTTTGAATATGTGCCAGTCTCTGTGGTGTAAAGTGGTATCTAATTGTTGTTTTGATTTTGCATCTCTCTGATGATTAGTGATGATGAGCATTTTTTCATATGTTTTTTGGCCATTCGAATTTCTTCCTTGCTGAAGTTTCTGTTCATTTCTTGTCCCCATTTTTTGATGGGGTTGTTTGTTTTCTTCTTGTAAAGTTCTACCAGTGCCTCATTGACCAAGTTGGATTCATCCCGGGAATGCAAGGATGGTTCAACATTCGCAAGTCAATCAACATAATACATCATATCAATAAAAGAAAAAATAAAAACCATATGATCCTTTCAATAGACGCAGAAAAAGCATTTGACAAGATCCAGCACCCGTTCATGATTAAAACGCTCCAGAAAATGGGAATTGAAGGGACTTTCCTCAAGATAGTTACAGCCATCTACCAAAAGCCCACAGCAAGCATCATTCTAAATGGGGAAAAGTTGAAAGCCTTCCCCCTGAGATCAGGGACAAGACAAGGTTGCCCCCTCTCACCTCTTTTTATTCAATATAGTACTGGAAGTACTTGCCATAGCAATCAGAGAAGAAAAAAGGACATCAAGGGCATCCAGATAGGCAAGGAAGAAGTCAAGCTATCATTATTTGCAGATGACATGATATTATACCTAGAGAACCCTAAACTCTCTACCAAAAAACTCCTAGAAACAATAGACGCATATAGTAGAGTGGCAGGATACAAAATCAACACCCAAAAATCAGTGGCTTTCCTATATACAAATAGCGAAACAGAAGAAAGGGATATTAAGTAAACAATTCCATTCACAATTGTGCCACAGAAAATCAAATACCTAAGGAATCAACTTACCCAAGTATGTAAAGGACCTGTACAAAGAAAACTACAAGACACTGCTCCAAGAGATAAAAAGAGGACACAAGGAAATGGAAACACATTCCCCTGTTCATGGATGGGGAGAATCAACATTGTCAAAATGGTAATACTCCCTAGAGCTCTGTACAGATTCAATGCAGTCCCTATAAGGATACCGGATGACATTCTTCAAAGAAATTGACCAAACGGCTCCTGAAATTTGTATGGAACAATAAACCCCCAAAGGATAGCTAAAGCAATCCTCGGGAAAAAAGAAGATGGGGAGGCATCACCTTTCCCCAACTTCAAACTGTACTACAAGGCAGTAGTAATTAAAACAGCATGGTATTGGAATAAAAACAGACCTGTGGACCTATGGAATAGAATAGAGTATCCTGACACCCAACCTCAAACACATGATCATTTAATCTTTGATAAAGGTGCAATGAGTCTAAAATGGAGTAAGGGAAAGCCTCTTCAACAAGTGGTGTTGGGAAAACTGGGCAGCAACGTGTAAAAAAATGAATTTGGACCTGTGTCTAACACCATGCACAAAAATCAGATCAAAATGGACTAAAGATCTCAATATCAGATTTGAATCCATAAAAGTACATTGAAGAAAATATAGGAAAAACCCTCCACGACATTGAAGCTAAAGGCATCTTCAAAAGGTGAAACATCACTAACAAAGCAACTAGAAGAAAAGATAAACATATGGGACTACATGAAACTGAAAAGCTTCTGCACCTCAAAAGAAACAGTGACTAAGATACAAAAGCAGTCCACAGAATGGAGTCATGAGTCTTTATCTATCTGCCATTCCCCTTGGGACAGATGGGAATTCAATCCTGCTCCCCAATATTGGGGGAAACACAGCTGCACCCCAGCTGGGCAGTGAGGTGTTCTATGACACCCTTTAGTTTTCTTACATTTATATAAATATTATTTAAGCCAGCATCTATCAGGCTGGTGTGATAGTGCACAGTTGAGGTGTTTGCCTTGCATGCTGCTGGTCTCCTGTGCTGCAGACAGTTGCCTGAGCACCACCAGGAGTCATCCCTGAGCACAGAGCAAGGAGTAAGCTCTGTGCACCACCAGGAGTCATCCCTGAGCACAGAGTAAGGAGTAAGCTCTGAGCACCACCAGGAGTCATCCCTGAGCACAGAGCAAGGAGTAAGCTCTGAGCACCACCAGGAGTCATCCCTGAGCACAGAGCAAGGGAGTAAGGTCTGAGCACCACCAGGAGTCATCCCTGAGCACAGAGCAAGGAGTAAGCTCTGAGCACCACCAGGAGTCATCCCTGAGCACAGAGCAAGGGAGTAAGCTCTGAGCACCACCAGGGAGACATCCCTGAGCACAGAGCAAGGAGTAAGCTCTGAGTACCACCAGGTGCTACCGCTCACCACCAAAATAAGACAATCTGTCCCTGAGAGCCACAAAGCTGGCTGGAAGGGAGATGGTGCAATTGTTCAGAATAATAGCAAGGTAATGGAGCATAATGATCTCACTGCACTGGGACACATTTCCAGCAACATGAGTTATTGAGCTGTATTCTAAGTTTAAAAGTGGCACCAGTGAAAGGATTCTATTTGAATTGTGCTCCAAATGCAAGGCAGCTTTTATGTAGGTCATCTCATAGAAGTGTGTGTGTGTGTGTGTGTGTGTGTGCGCACACACACATGCATATGTTTGTGCGTGCGTGTGCGTTTGTGTATGTGATTCACTGGAGAGAGTTGAAATAGCTTGAGTTTTTAGAGAGAATTTATTAAGGCAGATATTTGAGCTGCTCCCCTGTAGAGGGGAAATTGATTTGCACGACTGTTTGCTCTCGGGCTCAAATGAAGTCTCCCATGCTGAGGGTCGCCTCGTGGGCACTGTGCCTTCTGACAGCTGTCTGTTTACAGATATGATTACTGTATCTGTGCGGTGCATGAGTATCTTCAGAAAATGTACTGGGAGAGCCACAGTTTCGCCATCCCAAATCAATGACTGCATTCTTAAACTTGCAGGGTTTTCATTTGTGGGCACTGAGGCAGCCTGTGGGAGGGCATTGATTGGAGCCTAATGTCATGTGTGGCAGGAGAGAAAGATGCAAAGTATTTTCTGCTTAATGGCTCGGTATTAAGTAGGTGGGGACGGCCTGTAATGAACCAGCCATGGCTGCTTCCCAGTTTCTCTCTCCTTCCCCTCCTGCTGCCGGTCACCAGCTGCCAATCTGCCCCCCATTCATTTATTTATTTATTTTTATCAAATCGTGGAGTTCATGGCTCAATGCAGCGAAAGCCTTTGTTTGGGAAAGAGGGTCTCAGCTGCCCGGGTACGGCTTGCTGTCGAGGATGACTAGCAACTGTCAGTTTATTTTATCTCAACCTTTTCATCATGCTGCTGAAACTGATGGATGAAACCACCTGAGAGACCTGAGGGTTCTGAACCTACACGTCATTAGCTGGGGCGGCGGCACTCACCGAGGAGCAAGTCCGCCAAGGCCTCCGGAAACGCAATCGGCTTTAACCCCATGCTGCCCCCCTCCCCCGGCCTGCAGATTCTGTCCTCCTTTTGAAGCTGAGTGATGGGAGAGGAGTCCTTTGATGGAGAGCCAGCTAAGTCAGGAGGCTTAGCTTTGGCGGAGGGTTGAGCAGGAGAATGTCACCAGGACAGGGGACGCTGGAAGAAGGGTGTGGTGGGGGTGAGGGTACTACTGCTTGGGGGGAACATGGTTCCTCCACAGTCAAAGAGCAGACTGGGGAAAACTTCACCAAGTGATTCCACAATGTGACTTTTGGAAAGGTGGTCAGGAGTGCTCCTAAGCAGTGCTCAAAGAGTCCAGGAGCTGTATCTGGTGATGCTTCTTGGCCTCCCTGGGTGTGTTGTGTGGGCTCAACCTTGTGTGTTTGCGTACAGTGATGCTGGGTATTACCAGGGCAACGCCAGAGGTGGTGGAGGTGTGCAGTGCTATGCCAGAGACAGTGTGTTGAATCTGTCCCCTGCTGGCCTCCTTTTGCTTATTCTGCCTCTAGTCCCCAGACTCCTGAGAAGGACCAGGTGGTCCACAAGCGGTAAAGAGAACCCACAAACCCACAGCCTGACCCCTACCCCAATCCAGGCACCTCCATGAGCCTGGGACTGAAGCCTGTTAATTGGCACAGAGTTGGCAGAATTCAGGGAGGTGCCGACAGTGACAAGGATGGGATTGGCAAAGCCTTGCCGGACTCAAGGAGTGTCTATGGCAATTAAAATATATATATTAAAATATATTAATATATATATATATATATATATATATATATATAACTGGAAACCATTGCAAATTGTATGGAGTCAGTAAAACAATTTACTTTATGCCGTGTGGTAGAGTGAAATACACAGTCTGAACTCACGGACTGTAAAGGATTAAGCAGCCACTTCCTCATTGGCCAGAAGTCATAAATATGAACCCTTTGGAAGCATACACTTACCTGAGAGTTCACTTGTTTTCCCTATGGATTTGACAAAAATTCAATTTTGTGCACCTCAGGGGCATGATAAAAGAAAATCTACTCACTTATTTTTTTTTTAAAGTTAGGATGAAAGGAGAGGAAGGGAAAGCCTTGAATCCACTGTCATGTTCAAGGATTTGGGGATAGTGGAAACTGGTGAGTGCCTTTAACTTTCATTTCATGGTGACAGTAGTTGGAGCATTGAGAAAGTGAATGTGTTTGGGTACGTTTTATGGCTTCAAGAATTCGCTTATAGAAGGTCAGCTTTGCTGGTGAGCATGAATGGACACCATCCTCAAAATATAGCCTCGCATTTTTCACAAATTAGACTCTTGGCTCGGTGTTTCTTACGCTGATAATATCTGACCCACTCCAGGGAGAGAACATCATTCTCCAGGAGTGAAACATATACTCACATTATATATATCAAATTAATATAAGTATAGTCATATCTCTAAGGGTTGTTATTCAAGTCATTCATCAAAATAAGGCAATGTAAACCATTTTTAATTTCTAAAAGAATGTCCCGAAAAGTTTTTCTACTCTATCAATGACAATAGAGACTCCTTGTATGAGAGTACAGGGAGGTGTGGGGCCAAAGAGAGCTCAATACATTGAGCATTTGCTCTGCATAAGAAGCCCCAGGCTTGATCCCTGGTACCGTGTGATTTCCCCAAGCACCTCTAGGAGTGACCCCAAGCAGAGCCAGGAGCAGTTCTTGGCACTATTGTATATGTGACCCTAACTATCCCTCCCCACAAATTATGGGGAGGTTTAAGTAAAAGTATTTAAAGGAAAGAGAATTCTGGGAATATAGGTATCATTTTCGATTGATGCAATGGTTTACAAAACTAAGAACACATCACCTTGTAAACACCAAGGCAGGCTATGAGAAAGGAAAAAACCTACACAATACCCTGTTATCAAGGAAACCTTGGAAAGAATTAGAAGACGACAAGATGTGTGCCTTTAATATGTTCATACATTATATATTGTCACTTTTTTTCTAGAAGAAACCAGATAACTAAAAAAAAAATCACTAGTTCCATCCTAATAGAATCGCAACTAAGAAAACTTGAGTACGTTAGAGACGACTTGTAAGGTGACCCAAATAACATACAAACCTAGCATGTGTCAGTCTTGATGGGCCTAAACTTGGCCTCCTTAAAAACTGAAGTAACTACAAATAGGGGTTACAGTTTTTTTTTTTTTTTTTTTGCTTTTTGGGTCACACCCGTGATGATAATTCAACAGTTACTCCTGACTCTGCATTCAGGAATTGCTCCCGGACATGCACACGGGATGCCGAGGATTGAATCCTGGTTGGCTGTGTGCAAGGCAAATGCCCTATGCCCTACACTGTGGCTCCAGCTCCAAGGACAGGATTTTTTTGATGGCTCGTTATAACGAAGGTAGGAAGTGAGGAGGTACACAGGTAGACCAGTTGGACTTCATCGCTACAATAAAAGACTACAACTAGTCATAAACATAAGAATCCTTCCAGAGGGAATAAGACAAATAAGAATGGAGCTATAGGATTTTTCTAGAATTTCAAAACTGAGTTTTTTTCTGATTCTGTACCAGGATTTACTTTGATTTTCCTCTGACTTAATGAACTAACTTTCTGTATGCTTTCCAATCTGGTAGTTAAATAACAATATTTTCAATAAAATAAATTGCAATAAGTAAACTGCAACATCGCAATGAAGTCAGCTTAGAGAAATTCAGTCCCTTTATTTCTTGGAAGTAGTGGGATTCATTGTGCATTGGAAAATTAAAACTGGTAACATCATCAGCTACCAAGGATTGTGAGCAGAATCTAAAAGAAGTGTAGTTTTTGTTTGAGCAATCAAGAATTCTCTTTTATTGAACCAAGGCAGATAGAGAAGGAGACTCTCAGAGGGGGAAAAAGAAAAGAGAAAAAAAAAAGATCTTTCAACCCCTGGGATCCAGAGCTACATTATTACTCACCAATGAAGTGAGCATCCATTTTCTGAAGAAATGCTTGATTCCTAAGGAAGCAAACTCATCTGGTGTGTTGTATAAATAGATGAAGGTGAAAGAATTATATTGGAATAAAGGAATTTGAAACTCAGACTGAAATTTCGGTCTACTTTATCTAAAAATTAGACCACAGTTAAGTTTTGATTTTTCTTTCTCAGTGTATTTTTTTGGAATTAAAAAAATCTGTTATAGAAACCACTGAAGTCTTTAAGCTCTTTTGTGAAATGCATTAGGATACTGGGGTAACCCATCAAAATTTAAACAGGATCAGCAGGAAAGATGTGTGTGCTCTTTCGTAGGCTTTTGGAGAGTTGCATAGAATATAGAAAAGGTGTTATTTTTAAGGTATCATTTCCACTTGTTTTATTAAATGGTTTTCAGTGATTAGAAAAGGAAGTTAGAAACCAATTGGATTTAAGCATCTCTGTCTCTTAAAAAAGACAGACAGACCCTTTTGCTATACCCAGGCAGACAAGATCCTTAAGGCGAGGATCCTTGATGAGGCAGACAGATCCTTACGCTATACCCAGTGGATATAAAATCAGAGTTGTTCGATTCTTATACTGCCACGGGAAAGACGCAGCTGTAGGATCTGAGTTTAGACTCTCCTCTGCATAAGCCCTAAAGTTACTTTTGCCCCTAAGCCTGGACTAACCACAGAGACTCACTTAGTTGGCAGGGGCTGAGAAACGCTTTCATGTCCCTGAGAGCAGAGAAACAGAGTCTGGCAAGCACTTGCAACCTCTCTGAGCGAGGGGTACCCAAACCTCTAAAAATTCCATGCAATACATGTACTTTTTTCTGAAGAGAGAAGAAAGACCATAACTCATTATATTCTTTAAAGGAATAGCAAGCTGTCATTTAACATTCTAATACACTTTCTCCCCTTAAAATAAAAAGAATCTCCAAAGGCACAGCTTTATATTGAGGAGGGGAAAAAGAGGAAGTTTTGCAATTAAAGAAGCTGAATTTGAGGGCAGATTCCCAGATCTGAGCAGGCCAGTGTGTTGGCTTCATTATTCAAGATTAGCTCGCCCCTGGATGATTTCACTGTCTGGATGATTTCAATTATGCTATATTACAACGGTCTGAGGTCTAGGCTGTAGATAATATTCTGACATTAAATGAAAAAGCAAAAACCCCTACTTGCTCTTACTAGGTTCAATTCCGTTTGGTCATTCATAAGTGGCATGAATTTGCTCCATCAGGCCCATCTCCTCCTAAGAGTTTCCATGCCTCTGATTCCCTGCAGGAATTGTCAATGCCAGAGCAGTGAGGTTGGGAGGAGGGATAAGAACATTGAGAGCTAGAGACAGGGTAGAACATGGGGGACACAAGATTCTCAGATGGTGTCTGATACTTCAAAGGAGGGACGAAAGACTGGGTGAGTCTGGGCGGGAGCCAACAGAACACGGCCCAGTTGGGCCATGGACACCACCCTGCTCTAGCCACTGTCCTTGTTGCTGGGGCCACAGTCACCAGCACCACCGCTACTCTCTGGCTAATTCTATGTTAACACTACTTGGCATTTTGTTCTTTGGAGTGCAGTGAGCTGCAAGCAACCACCACTTAAATCCAACCCAAAAATGGATTAGGAAATAGGGAAACTTGTCCCCCATGAAATGAAAGTGGTGGAGGTAATGATGGGGGTTCTTCATTGAGCACGTGCTGACCTCACGAAGGCTTGAGGTCCTTCTAAGTTTGCTCGCTGTCCTTCTCTTCATTCTGAGTGTTTAGCTCCAAGAGACCTCTCCAGCCCCTCCAGCACCACAACTACGTCAACAACTCAAAGCCAGAAAAAAGGGAATCTTCTTGCCTTGTGACTCTCTTTGGGAAAGAAGAAAACTTCTAGGAAGTCCTTCAAAAACTTGTGCCACTCCTCCTCTTGGACTCCAACACTGACAAGAAAATTATGTCCAAAGGACGGGTTTCTATTCACGAACCATGAAACTAGGATGGCTGCAGGTAGAGAAAGGAAAAGTCTATACCCAGGAACATGGAGTTGGCTATGAACCATATTGGGCGCATAGATATTTTAAGAACATAATAATTATTTTAGATTTTCTTATACTCAGTAAGTAAAATTAAAATGAATAAGGATTGGGCCAGAGAGACAGTACAGCAAGTAGGGTCTTTGCCTTGCATAGAGGGATTCAGTTTCAATCCCTGGCACCACTTCAGGTTCCCAAGCACTGCAGGAGTAAGCCGTGAACACAGCTAGGGATGGCTGGAAGATAAAAGAAAACTAAACAGGGGCTAGAGAAATAGTCCAGCATGCAGCACGCTTACTTTGCACACTACTGGCCCAGGTTCCTATATGGTCCCCCAGCATCCTATATGGGACCACAAGCACTGGCAGAAGTAGTTCCTGAGAGCAGAGCCAGGATAACCTTTGTGAATTGCCAGTTGTGGCCTGCAAACAAAACAAAACACCCCCCAACAACAAACCAAGACCTAAACCAGATAATCTTGCAAATCAATGTTGTCTCAACAAAATAAAAAAGAAATTATAGAGATACTACCTCTAAAGAAAAAATAAACTATATGCTAGAGCTGTTACTGACTGGATCCCCAGAATGTCAAGAGATCATATGGTCACCCACCTACAAGATGGTCAGACTTCTTCGTCAAGACCCAGGAGGAACGGTTTGAGGCTCTTCTTATTCCTGAAGCAACTAGATGCCATTGGGCTACATTGGCACGTGATAGGGTCCAATGGAAAATGTTACTGGCGCCCACTTGAGCAAATCGATGAATAATGGGATTCAAGTGATCAAGTGATGCTAGAGACATCAATGTAAAATTTAGAGGTCTCCAAGCTTTCCAAGTTATTCAATTTCTGGTGAATAACTTTCCAAATCATTTCGTTGAATAACTTCCAAGTTATTCAATTTGTTTTCTGTTGAAAACTTTTTGTTTTCAATTAAAAGTGTTCCCCTTCTCTGAACCCTTGGTAGCTATTTTCCCTGTGACCAGGGTCTGCACCCAGATCTCTGGCACTCATAGACTTGGTTGTGGGGTTGCTGCAGGGTGCTCACTCTAGTTGTGGTTTCCCAGTATCAGGGAGAGATGCCCCTGAATGGGGGGCTATACTGGAAGGTAACCCTACACCATGGTGTGTGTGTGTGTGTGTGTGTGTGTGTGTTGGTGGTGTGTGTGGTTGGGGTGGGGGAGCAGTTATTAGAGAAGGAAGAGAGTAGAAAGTGGAAGTTCTTAACTCCAAGGCTGCGTTGGGATAATGAAGATTGTTGAGTGGAACCAAGATACCCACAATAAAAGCTGTGGTTTAAGACATGTTTTGGAAGTATTTTAAAGCAGACTTTCATGTACTTCAAGCTAAAAATATGTCTATGCAAACAAGCAAGTATGCTTAATAATGTTCTCCAGGCTTTATTTCCACACAGGACAAGTACCACCAAAAATATTAGGCAAGCCAGTAATATGAGATTTTTACTTCTCATATATATATATTTGACTCTGAAACATTATTATTTTTCACTTTTATAATAATGTAGCTCATCCTTGCACAGATTTCTATTCTTGGCAAAATGAATCAGTAAGAGGGTGTACTTTTACAGCAGTCAGGAGAATTTAATCTCTAGCACAGAATTAGCCTGCTTTTTTCCATCTAAATAAATGTCAGATGTATCTTTATCTCCTCTCCTCAGATTTACTTACTTATTTATGGTTTTAGGGGCCACGCCCAGCAGTGCTCAGGACTAACTCCTGGCTCTGTGCTCGGGGTCACTGCTGGTGATGCCTGGGGACTATATATGGTGTCAGGGATGGATCTGCTGCACTCTTGGCAAGCACCTAGCCCTAGAACTCTCTCTCCCACCCTCTATAAAAACACTTACAAAACAGGGAGGCAATGTAAAAATCAGAAGACAAAATAGCTTTTTAAAGAGAAGAAAACATTAGTTTTAAAAGCCAGTAACAGGACTGCAAAAAACAGACAGATGGCCAAAGCTAGTTTGCAGGCTACTTTTGTCATTTCTTTTGTTTTCCCCTCTTCCTGGGGCTTAGGCCCTCAGGTGAAGTCAGGATCACCGTGGTACTTGTGAAGCCTATGGTTAAACACAGGACTCACACTTGTCCTGGTACTTTCTAAGTGACTGACTCAGCTCCAGGGGCACTTTTCTCCTTTGGGATCCCAAAGAGGTGTGCAGCGGTACCAGGGTTTGAACCTGCAGACACTGTTTTTCCAGATATGTGCTTTAAATCACTCAGTCGTCTTTCAGGCTCTCTGTTATGTGTGTCAGAAACAGCAGGATAGTCCCAGCCCTCTTAGTATATGGTAATTCCTTTAGCATATCCCCTTAGCATCTAAGTAACTGGTGAAAAATACAATAAGAATGATCCATTAAATTGAACAAATACTACCAGCTATTATGTCGTCTTTCACCACCAAAGGTGCATTATGTCACCACGAAAGTACAACCAACATTCATGTAGTAATGAATAAATAAAATTAAAATTACCAGAAAAAATGAAAATCGCTAATGGTTACATAAATCTTTACAATGGAAATGGATTATCCATTAAGAATGATTCAGAAACTAATTAAAAATACTACTTACCAATATCGAAATCAGACACAGTATTGCTTCTATTCTCTTTCCATGAAAGCAGGCATTCCAGGCTGTTGTAATCTTCAGCTTCTATGCAGTTGGTGACATTCACCATCATCTTATGAGCTTTGCGATTCCATAGTGAACTTTGGTTTCATCCATCATAGTAGCATTTGTTAACTGTATTGTTGTATTAAAAGCTTGCTGAAAATAGTCAGTTGCTTTGCTGTATTCGCCCTAAAAATGGAAGGCTAAAATAAGTTTTTTCTTATATTTATGATTCTATTAAGTTGCAGTAACTGTAAAAAGTCAGGATCAGCGAAACCTGTATCAGATGAAATAGACTTCTAACTAAAACAAAATACAGAGCCCAGGAATCAACATTCTAGAATGATCAAGGGATCGAACAACTAATCAAGATGATATAGCAGTTATTAACATATATGCAAAGTGAAGCATTATCAAAATACATAAGACAATGATAAAAGACCTAAATAGACATTGGTAGTGATACAATGTTGTAGGACTTCAACACCTGACTTATATCAGTAGGTAAATCAACACACAGAGAATCAAAAAGAAAACAACAGCTTGAGGCAATGAATTAGACCAGATGTTTCAAGAGGTATTTATGTAACATTCCACTCTCTGAAAGTAAGCTTTTTTACATAAAATATTCCTGTACATAAACCATTCCTGAGGATTGACTACATTTCAAACATGAAATAAATACTAAGAAAGTAATAAAGATTGAAAATATATTAAATATCTTCTCTGATTCCAGTGGTATAAAATGAGAGAAAAAAAAAGTAAAACAAGGTACACAGAGACTAAATAATATGCTACCAAATAAATGAATCATTCCTTAAGAACTTAGTAAATTCAGTAAAAGCAGTACTAAGAGGGAAATTTATAGCAATATGGGCTTACACAAGAAAATTCAAATACATTGGTGGTGGGAAATGGGCATTGGTGGAGGGATGGGTGCTGGAACACTGAATGACCGAAACCCAAACACAAACATTTTTATAATTGTTTATCTCTCGGTGGCATAATAAAATATTTTTTTCACTGTATCACTGTATCACTGTCATCCCATTGTTCATCGATTTGCTCAAGTGGGCACTAGTAACATCTCCATTAGTCCTGTCACAAGCAAGTGTAACCCAAGGGCATCTACTTGCTCTGGGCACAGGAGGAGCCCCCAAACCATTCTTCAGGTCATGGAACTGAGGTCCATAATTGTTACTAGTTTTTGGCATAACAAGTAAATAAAACACAGGCAGCTTGCCAGGCTTTAGACTCAAAGTTTGTGCCTTCACGTAGGACTGACATATTTTTTTAAAAAAGAAAATTCAAATAAAATTCTAATTTTATACCTAAATGAACTAGCAAAAGAACTACAAGTAAAAGTATGTAGCAACACAAAACTATATCAATAAGAAAAAATTAAAAATAAAAATTTAGTTTCATAGTTTAATGAGTAAGATAAAGAATGAATGAGTCCCAAAGTCAGAAGAAAAAAATAACAAAAATTAAAGTGGAGCATCATGGAGTCAGGGAAGGATAAAAACGGGTTGAACAGGAAGTTTTTTTTTTTTTTTTTTTTTTTGCTTTTTGGGTCACACCGGCAATGCTCAGGGGTTTCTCCTGGCTCTGCACTCAGGAATTACTCCTGGCGGTGCTTGGGGGACCATATGGGATGCCGGGGATGGAATCTGGGACGGCATGGGCCAGCCGCGTGCAAGGCAAGCGCCCTACCCGCTGGGCTATCGCTTGGGCCCAGAACAGGAAGTTTTTAGCAAGGTAAAGGGGAGGGGAAAGTGACAGCTTTGTCACACAATGAGCAGCACATACACTGTTAGGTGCCAATAATGAACGTCTACATGGGCCATTTATTCAAACAGCTCACCAACTAAATTTGCAAATGTAAAATTTAAATATAGAAATCCTTTCTATTTTTATCAAAAATAACTTCTATTTATTGAGGCAAACCATTTCCCCCCTCATTTCAAAATACAAGAGTGTTTATAATAATAATAACCAATTAGGAAAAATAAACCTTGAACCAAAGGTTTTTCTATTTCAATTAAGTAAATGATATGACTGGGAAACAATCCAAACATTGAAGATGAAAATGAAGCTTGTTAAAATTGTAGTTCCTTATGCTAGAGATCAAAGGACAAAAGTGCTGAACACATAATCAGGCCAACTATTTTTTTTTTAAACAGAGAAGTATAAATATTTAATTCTTGTTCTAGATATACTCTAAACTTGATATTACTATTTTAGGTGAGAAAATTAAGGATTAGACCAGGCGCACAGCAGCTCTGCTTGACCCACGTGGAGCAGCCCATGGGGCGACAGGAGGGTGAAAATGGTTTGGCCCCTGGCCGGGTTCAACACAGCTCCTAGGGCCAGCAGACAGGTGGGTGAGGTAGCCGTGCTGGACGGAGTTAGACTGTGGGTTGGGGCCCCCCCCCCCCCATCCCTTCCATTTCCGTGTCCCAGTGACGTGGCTACGAGCAGGCAGCCACCACAACCAGCAAAGCCCAAGAAGGGACAGACCAGTGGCACGGCTTCACCAGATCGCGGCCATTGTGCCGCGCTGGACAGGCTTGGATAATAAACAAGTTTAGGACCAGGTCTTTCCCAGGATCTTGCCCATATATACACTGTAATGATCATTGTAGTTGTAACAAACTGGGGGGGTGATGGGGAATGGGGAACGATAATGTGAAACTAGAACTCTTCATTCAATATACACAAAGAGACTTACATGATAAACCCTAAATGTCTGTAGGGCAAGCCACAATCTGTAAGAGAAGAGAGATACAGAAACAGAGACAGAGACAGAGAATGAGAGGGAAAGAAAAGGTGCCTGCTATAGAAGCAGACTGGTGGTGGGTGGGAGGGAATGTGGGAACACTGGTGGTGGGAACGGGGCACTGGTGGAGGGATGGGTGCTGGAACACTGTATGACTGAGACCCAATTATGAACATCTTTGTAATAATATATCTCCCGGTGGTCTAATACAATAAAAGAAAATTAAGAATCATAAATAAATGGATACATATTTGAGTTTCCAGAATCATCACCACCATTATTATTACTGCTTGTTTGGGGCCCGGAAGTGCTCAGGATCTGTACTGGGGAGCAGTATGGGGTCACCTCCGGCAGGGCTGGTTTTGGGCCCTTTAAGCAAGGTGTGCTTTTCAGCCTGTTGAGCTGTCTCTGGCCCTCCAGGATTATATATACTTGTTTTTTTTTTTTTTTTTGCTTTTTGGGTCACCCGGCGATGCTCAGGGTTACTCCTGGCTCTGTACTCAGGAATTACCCGCGGTGCTCGGGGACCATATGGGATGCGGGGATCAAACCCAGCGGCCAGGCCGGCCAGGCACGCCCTACCGCGCGCCGCCCCAGGATTATATATACTTGTATATAGAATCTGTTTAGAACAAAGCTTTCTGGTCGATCCCTCACTGGGAAGCTACCGTGTTGCCTGATCAATGTAAGGGGGATTCAGAGAGACTGCCCAGGAACCTGCAGCTGTCACAGTCACCAAAAGACCACAGCTTGCATTAAAATTTACTTCAAAAACAGCCCACCCCTAAAAAAGGGAACAGTGTAATGAGGTGAGTCTTTTCCCCATCAAATTCTGCTCAGTTTAGACACACACAAAACTTCCCCTAAACTGCCACAAATCTCAAATTCTTCAGTTGAAAACACAGCTAAGGAAATGCAACATTGTTTTTTTCTCAGCTATGGGTATTATTTTGGGGGTAGGATGGGGACCCACCAGCAATTTCCAATCCAGTTGGCTGGAGTTCAGTACAAGGGTCTAAGGATGCGTTTTGCTCAGATTCTAGTGCTGGGGAGACCCGGTCACCCACCTTGATGGTTCTCAGAGGCCTCCAAGACTGCACCCAACCATGCTTGAGGGCCTATGGAGCAGTGTGGACCAAAGGGCAGATCCCTTAATCCCATGCCTTCTCTCCATCCCCTTAAATATGAGTATTATACATACTGTTTCGCTATGAGAATTCATATGGTACATTGTATTTTCACGGTTTTAATTCCTAAAGAGTTTAATATCTGAGTTGACTGTCTTCTCCAAAGTTTCTGCCTGAATCTCCAAGGGTTATTGCTGTTATCAGGTAAGTCCTATCCTATGTTGCAAATTCAGAAGATTCTTGTAGTTAATCCTAGAAATCTTGTATGAATTTGAGAATAACTGAATTTTCCCACTTCCCAAATAAATCTTATGGGAAGTGACAACTTCATTTAATGTTACAAATAGCTCTGATTAGCATTTAGGGAACAATTTCAGGACAGGCTCTTGATGACATCATAGATCTAAACCAGAATATAAATTGTGACATAGAGTTTTCATGCATTATGCTGAATCTTACTAGATTCCTTTGTGTCAAAAAATGTCATTATTCAATGAACAAGCTCAAAGTAATGGGATTTTTTATAGTGTTAAGGAAGAATAATTACTTATACATTCACCTACTATTTTAGTGTTGAAACTACCATTGTTTTAAATGTAGATTTATCTCTGATTTTATTAGGAAATGACAAATATCATAAAAGGCTATACTTTGTCATTTTCCCTAAAACATTCTCATTTGAGCGCTTAACATTAATTATATATTTTATATTAATAGTCCATCAAGAGATCATATCAGAAGGATGAGAATGGCAGCCCACCTTCCATGATTATATAGTAAAAGGTAAATTGTTAGGATAAAAAACTATTTTAAAGAATATTTTAAAATGTATTAATTCTAATCTAGATAGGTTTGAATTATACCAGTGGCCCTATGATCCTATTTCCTAGGGTTATTGCTAAAAATAATTTGAATATACTGCATGAATAACATGAAGCCAGGAAAGGTATGATGAGGGCTGTATGCAAGGAGCCAGAAAGTTAGGGATTAATTTCCAACACTCTACACGTTTTCAAAGTGCTAAAATATTGTACCAATGTGAAATAGAAATTTGGGATTCGAATAGTGCAAGAATACTATTCTCCAGTGATATGAAATGGGTGTCAAATTTGTTGACTGATTCTCATAATTCACATAACTCATTCACCAGCCTCCAAGTCAGGTTCTCATTTAGGCACTGGAATAAAGTAATGAATGAGGCAGATATGGTCCCTGTTCTCATTAAGCTTTCATTTCAGCCCAGTTAAACAGCAACCTGTTCTAAATAAGAAAACAGTAAGTGCTACATGGGGAATTAAAATAATGTGGCTTGGTAGCTTTTTTAAATTTTGGGTTGTTGTTGTTGTTGTTGCTATTATTGTTGTTATTGCTCTGGGTGGGGACCCACACAGCCATGCTTATGGGACCATACAGGTTGCCAGGGATTGAACCTGGGTTGGCCTTAAGCAAGGCTGTATTATCTCTTTGGCCTCTGACTATATTATTATTATTTTTAATTGAAGGCAACTCTGCAAATGTGAACTTGAACTGCGATGAGATGAAGGAGAGGCTCACTGAAGCTCATGGTGGACAGCAGGCTGTGCAAGCCACTGGTAAAGCAATGGCCTCTGTCCAGGGCAAACATTTTTAGAGGAGCTCCATGAAATTCATTGGTGTCAGCCACCATCACTGTGCTAGGGCTGTAAGGAGAGTGGAATACGAGACAGTCAGAGACAGGGTGCGGTGGGGACATGTCATGTGGACTGCTTAAGGTCAGAGAGGATTTATGTTGCTGTTCCCAGGAGAATGGAGAGGAACAGAAGCATCTGTAAGCCGCAGAAATGACATGTTTTGGCTTATGTTTGAAAGGGATTACTTGGACCTCAGACTGAACTATGGGGAGGAGCAGGGAAATGGCCTGAGAGCTTACTGCAGTCATTCAAGAGATAAAACTGTTGGGCGAGCGATAGTCCAGCGGGTAGGCATTTGCCTTGCACGCAGCCAAACTGGGTCCGATCCTCAGCATTCCATATGGTCCCCTGAGCACCGCCAGGAGTGATTCTGAGTACAGAGCCGGAGTAACCCCTGAGTATTGCCAGCTCTGACCCAAAAAGCAAAAAGGGGAAAAAAAAAAAAGAAATCAATCAAGGGGCCAGGACCATAGTACATCAGGGAGAACATTTGCCTTGCATGCAGCGGGCCCGGATTCGATCCCCAGCATCCCATATGGTTCCCTGAGCACCTCCAGGAGCAATTTCTGAGTGCAGACTCAGGAGTAACCTCTGACCATTGCCAAGTGTGACCCAAAAATTAAAAAAAAAAGAAACAACAGTGTCATAGTGGGTGTGCTGTCAGTGGCAGAGGTATGAGAGGGCAGATTTGAGATTATGTATATGGTGGCATGGCGCCTCAGGGTTAGTTTCTGGATAGTATATAAAGTGGGAAGAGAAAAGAGTGAAGCGACTGCAGCGTTTGGCTCATTCACTAGGGGGAGAAGAGCCATGCTAAACTCGGATGCTTCTTAGGCATCCAGGTGAAAGGCAGGTAGTGGGCTTTCTAAGTCTAGAGACTTAGAAAAAGAGATTAGGGTGAGGCATACATATTTGGGAGTCAGCTTGTCACTTTGTAACTTTTGTCACTTTTCTTCCCGTTGCTCATCAATTTGCTCGAGCAGGTACCAGTAACATTTCCATATGTCCTGTCCCATGCTAGTGCAGCCCAAGGGCATCTGCTTGCTCCAGGAACATGAAGAGCTTCAAACCATTCCTTCAGGTAATGGGAATGAGGTCTATTATTGTTACTGGTTTTAGCATATCAAATACAACATAGGTAGCTTGCCAGGCTCTGCTGTGCAGGTGGTATACTCTCAGGAGTAGGCTCTCAGCTCATGTATTTACTGATGAGCCACAATAGGGAGAGATTGGCTTTTCTCTTGGGTGGATCTCTGATGAGATGTGGAGTCCAGATGTTGAAAAACGGTGTGTGGGTTCCTCTGACTTCTTGCAAGGCTCTATTGGGATGGCAGGCCAGGGCTAGAACTCGCCTTCCCTCCCAGATGCCTCGTATTGTATTTAAAGCCAAGGGCCTGATGAGATCACAGAACAGGGACTCCCATAAGCTGAGAAGCAAATGCTGCTTTAGGAATGGCCTGAATAGTTGTATTCTATGTTGGGTTAGTATTAAGTTGGTAGAGATTTAAATTTTAAGGGGAAGACAACAAGTTGAATTTCATGTTTTACAACACCTATACTTACTTTTTCATTGTAGATCTCCCCAAGCATAGTACTTGCTTTCACAATATCGAGGTTTTGAAAATTGTTTCTTGCAAGCTTTAACAACTTTTTCAAGTATTTAATTGCTTCTGTCATCTTTCCTTGGCTAGAATAAGTAAAATAAGAAATTATTTATCATCTCACTTAAATATTACAATAAAGATCTCTTCTGTGTTTTACCTTTAAAGACTGCAATATGATTATTAGGGTAATAAAATTTAAAATATAAATATTGAGTATTTAAAATATATTCTTGTCTTGTGGGAGTTAAGTTCAAACTTAAACCTTCAATTTCTCGTGCATTGCTGGTCGGATTAGATTGGGGAATTTTTGGAAATAATTGTAAGTTCAGTTTTAAAAATTTTAATAAAGAGTCATCCTAAGACCCATAAGAATTTTACTCCTAAGATTTTACCTGAAAAAAGCATAAAAACATATCGATATAAAATTTGCACATGAATGTTCATTGAAACATTAGATACTTTATGCATAGCATCAAAGAAGCAGAAATAATGCAAATATCAATTGAACAGATTGGCAAAATGTCGGGGACCCTGGCCAGCAGCCCCAGCACGAATGAAGGAGACCTAGATCTTGCCGGACATCATCCCTGAGAAAAGGAGAGGAAGGACTTGGGAGAAGCTTCTTTCTGTCTTGCCACTGCTGAGAAAGGGAAGAAAGAAAGATATCAACACAGGGGAGGGGGTGGGAGAGGGGATGGGGTGGGGAGGTATCTGGAGAGCAGTTCTCATTTACTGAGCATAGCTTAGACCTTTTATACAAAAGTTGCTGAAAAATGTAAATTTTTTCATGAGAAATATCTAGGATTTATGCATTAAGTGATTGGTAAGTCATGGGACTACAGCTGAATCTAAAGAAAACTATGTTTATGAAAAAATGAACTAGTTCCAGAGGCCCATTCACTCTCAATGGAACAAACATCTCTGAATGCACCAGTTATGTGTACCTAGGTCGAGAAATCAACATGATGAATGACTTAAAACCTGAGCTGCGCAGGAGGAAGAGAGCGGCATGGAATGCCTTCAAAGGCATCGAAGAAATAGCTAAAGGACAAAGAACCTGCTGGCTCTGGGCACATCTCTTCAACTCCACCGTTCTCCCTGCATTAACATACGCCTCAGAGACCTGGGCCCTACGAAAGCAGGATGAGAATGCTATTCGGGTCTCCCAGAGAGGAATCGAAAGAGCTATGCTTGGAATATCACGCCTCACTCAAGTGAGAGAAGGAATCCGGAGTTCCGACCTCCGTCGCTATTCCAGAATCAGGGAGCGCTGTCTCGTTTGCCAAGGCATCAAAAATCAGATGGGCTGGACATGTAATGCGATTTGGAGACAACCGCTGGACTAGAGCCGTTACCGACTGGATCCCACGGGATGTCAAAAGATCACGTGGCCGCCCACCTACAAGATGGTCAGTCTTCCTTGTCAAGACCCTGAAGGAATGGTTTGAGGCTCTTCATGTTCCTGAATCAACCAGATGTCATTGGGCTACATTGGCACGTGATAGGGTCCATGGAAATGTTACTGGCGCCCGCTTGAGCAAATCGATGAATAACAGGATTCAAGTAATCAAGTGAAGTCATGGGACTGAAGCATTTGAACTAGTCTAATTTCTTCATAGTTCAAATAAATCTCCATATTGATGTATTTAATTTTATGTAAAAACCACCCAATTTCGAGCTTGTGTTTGATTCAATTGTGTACATCATAAAATTATCAAACATGGTGGGGGCATATAGGGTGCTGGGGATGGACCCAGGTTGCCCTCATGCAAGGCAGGCAACCTGCCTGTTGTACTATTGCTCTGGCTCCAATATGAGCACTTTGTTTTGTTTGGGGCCACACTTGGCCATGCTCAGGGGTTACTCCTAAAACTGCACTCAGGGGTCAATCCTGGTGGCATTCAGGGGACCAAATGGGATGGCAGGGATCAAACCTGGGTTTCCAGTACAAAACAAGAGACTGTCTGTGCTATCTCTCCAGCCCCCAATATCAATATTTCTAACTGTGTAAGTTCACATGCAAAAGGAACTAATTTTCTTGGCTGAAGATAAAGCACGAAAATTTAACATGCACCATAATCTCAGAGCTAATAGAATTTATCACAGAATCATTTTGTTCAGGCATGTCACTCATAACTGACTAATGAGCTATATTATTACCATAAGCAATAAGCAATTGAGAAAGCACATACATAAAATAATATAGAAGATAATGTTTAATTTTTTATGACAAGAATTGGGTTGTCAATCTAGATCTGAAAGAACATGGAATAGGGTCTAGAGTGATAGTACAGCATGCAGGGCACTTCCCTTGCACGTGATCAGCCCAGATTTGATCTCTGGCACCCCATATGGTACCTCCAGTACCATCAGAAGTGATCCCTGAGTACAGAGTCAAGAATAAGTCCTGACTGCTGCATGGTGTGGCCCAGAAACCAGAAAATAAATGTGGAAAATTTCACATGAGAAAGGGTCTGTATATAGAAGAAATAACTTCAGATTAGAGACCAATTAAATAAATACATCTATATTATTTATAAAATAACCCCATGAGTGGCATCTGCATTGTTACCCTATGAAGCATTAAAAAATAGTTTGTTTTATGATACCAAATAGAATGAGACGAAGATGAGGGAAGAGTTAACTAGGACCAGAACACATGTTCAACTTAGAAAATGTTTCAGGCTGACTTTAAATACTGTAGGTAAAATGAAATATTTTTGTTTATATGCTGTTTTTATATGATCTGTTCTTATATGATCTTGCTAAACAGTGCAGAGAAGCGATAAAAGCAGACCTCAAAGGAAATACTGGAAGATGCAGCAGAAGCCTGGAAAAGTATTCGCACTGCCCGCCTGTCCGCCAACTATAAGACCAAGATGACTGCCCTCCGACGCCCTGATGGATCGATCACATCTTCCAGAAAGGCAATGGAGAAGATTATCCAGGACTTCTACTCAAATCTCTTTGATAGCCACATCCAGCTGCCCACATACCAAATTCCACAGGATGGATATGTCATTCCCAACGTTCTCCCTTCTGAAATCCGACATGCCATCTCCTCCGTAAAGAAGGGAACAGCACCAGGCCCAGACAAAGTCAGACCCGAACACCTGAAGAATCTGCCATCGGTACTCATCAATACACTAGCTCGGCTCTTCACACGCTACCTGTCTGAATGCAAGGTGCCCTCCCAATGGAAAACCAGCAGGACAGTTCTACTGTTCAAGAAGGGAGACATTCACGACATGGGCAACTATCGCCCCATCTGCCTGTTGTCTGTCATCTACAAGCTGTTTACACGAGTCATCCTGAACAGGATTAGCAGAACACTAGATGAAGGACAACCATGCGAGCAAGCAGGTTTCGGAAAGGATTCAGCACAATGGACCATATCCACACAGTAACCAAAGCGCATTGAGGTTTGTAGGGAGTACAAGATGCCGCTCTGTCTCACGTTCATTGATTTACAGAAAGCCTTTGATTCTGTGGAGACTGAAGCAGTCATCAAAGCCCCTAGTCAAACAGGGTGTTCAAACCCAATACATCAAGATCCTTCATGAGCTGTATTACGGATTCACCACCAGGATCTCACCATTCTACAAAGAAGTGATCATTGATGTCAAAAGAGGGGGTTCGACAGGGTGATACCATCTCACCAAAACTCTTCAGTGCCACCCTCGAGAACATCCTGAGACAATTAGAATGGGAAGGAATGGGAGTGAAGATAGATGGTCGGCAACTACACCACCTCCGCTTCGCTGATGACATCGTTCTAATAACACCAAACATTAGCCAAGCAGCACAAATGCTGGCTGACTTTGACCGAGAATGTGGAAAGGGTAGGTCTACAGCTGAATCTGAAGAAAACTATGTTCATGAGAAATGAACTAGTTCCTGAGGCCCCATTCACTCTCAATGGAACAAACATCTCTGAATGCACCAGTTATGTGTACCTAGGTCGAGAAGTCAACATGATGAACGACCTAAAACCTGAGCTGCACAGGAGGAAGAGAGCGGCATGGAATGCCTTCAAAGGCATCGAAGAAATAGCTAAAAGGACAAAGAACCTCCGGCTCCAGGCACATCTCTTCAACTCCACTGTTCTCCCTGCATTAACATACGCCTCAGAGACCTGGGCCCTACGAAAGCAGGATGAGAATGCTATTCGGGTCTCCCAGAGAGGCATCGAAAGAGCTATGCTTGGAATATCACGTCTCACTCAAGTGAGTGAAGGAATCCGGAGTTCTGACCTCCGTCGCTATTCCAGAATCAGGGACGCTGTCTCGTTTGCCAAGGCTTCGAAAATTGGATGGGCTGGACATGTAATGCGATTTGGAGACAACCGCTGGACTAGAGCCGTTACCGACTGGATCCCACGGATGTCAAAAGATCACGTGGCCGCCCACCTACAAGATGGTCAGACTTCCTTGTCAAGACCCTGAAGGAATGGTTTGAGGCTCTTCATATTCCTGAATCAACCAGATGCCATTGGGCTACATTGGCACGTGATAGGGTCCAATGGAAATGTTACTGGCGCCCGCTCGAGCAAATCGATGAATAACGGGATTCAAGTGATCAAGTGATCAAGTGATATGATCTATATGAAAACAAACATAGCAAAGAACTATTGCCTCACAACTTTATAAAGCAAACCTTTTACTGTACTATTTCATAAAAATATGCTTTAAATATCTTTAGTTGTATGACATAAGAATTATACCTTCAAAAAGTTTGCAAAGGCTTGTTCTTTTCTGCTTGTTATGTGTTTCTTACTACACCCAGCTGTGTTCAGAGGCTACTTGTAGCCGTGCTTGGGGTTTGCTTCCAGCAGTATTCAGGGACCATGTGATGCTGGGGACTGAATCTGGGTCCACATACATGCACAGTTGAGCCCCACCCTGTAGCATTATCTCTCTGGCCCAACAGTAGCTTTGTAAGTTTTCATCAGTGAAATCTTGAGTGTCATATTAAAGTCATCTATACAAGGGATTCGATACACTGACACAGTACTCGGGAAGACAAAATGCTTCAATTAGAGTATTTGGAGTATACTAGGAAATCATGAATTTGTTAGTGTAGCAATGGTTGTAAATTTGGGAGGAGAAACACTTTCGCCAGTTGAACTTCCAAGTAAATCAGAAGTTTTGTGTACCTGACTTTAAGCTGTTCTCTTCTGTATAGTCAGTAATAAGAGCATCTATGTATTTGACTTTATTAACAGCTTTGAGACACTATCAAATGCTGAAATCTGCTGGTTGCTGGGAAATATGGTTCATGATCCTATAGGACTTTACTGTCAAATTGGAGATATATAAATTCATAAGTGACTGCTAGTAGGAATGAACTGCCTATAGTACTTTGAAGCCTCAAGCACAATCCTGTATCTTTACAAGTGTAAGTGCAGTGTCCATAGGGGGTATATTTGTCTTAAAAGATGGTCAAAAAATTGAAGACAAGTATAAAATACAATGGGGATCCCAAAGCAGCTATATAAATTTGAAAAATTTGCTATGTATTATAGAAGAAATCACTGAATTCTGATCCACATAACATGTTTAAAATTACCTAGAGATTCAGAAGATCTCTGGCAAACATTCCTGTTAAAAAATCTTTTATACTGAAAATAGATTAAACGCACAATTTGAACATGCTCGCTTTACAAGACAGTCACATGGGGACCTCTTTGTTATTAGGTGGTGGAGTCAAAGAACTAACATTCTGGGGGTGGGCAGCTCATTTAAAGATCAGACACTATCAAATGCTTATTTCCCCCTTTTTACTTGGTGAAAGAATCCTATCAGAAATAGGATGAAAATGTTGCATTTCCTGACTTTGTCAATATTGGTTCTTCGAACCTGTTCTAACTTGGATGTACAAAATGATCAAGAATCATCTTTCAGGGACTGGAGAGATCAGACAGTGGGGTAGGCCCTTGCTTTGTATGCAGTCACCGAGGTTTGATCCCCAGCACCACTTGTGGTCTGAGCTCCGCTGAGAGTGATCCCTGAGTACAAAGTCCTGTGTATAGTTGGGTATGATTTACAAAAACAAAAATATAAAAAATCAGGGGCTGGAGTGATAGTCCAGCCGGGTTGGGTGTTTGCCTTGCACTTGCGGTCAACCTGGGTTCGATCCCAGCATCCCATATGGTCCCCCTAAGCACGGCCAGGAATAATTCCTTACTGCAGAGCCAGGAGTAACCCCTGAGCATCGCCATGTGTGACCCAAAAAGGAAAAAAAAACATGTTCCACATTTAGGCATCGCTCAATACTCTAGAAAAATTGAAATTGTATAAGAAATATTTCAAGTGATGGCACAAAGTAAAGTATTAAATATTGTTTTATGGAACAACAAGAGGGCATTGAGAGTTTAAATGAATACAAATATAAATTATTTTTATTATGTGTAATATTGAAGAAAAAGAAGAGTTTATAAGAATAAAATGGTTTATCAAGTTGATGTTAAATCTCAAACTCTTTCCTGGCCTGTAAAAATTGTAAAAACTGTCTAGAAAATTTTTTGATAAAATAGAAAAAGTGTCTAGAATTCTTTGCAGATCCCCCTAAAATCTTACAGGAAAAATACTTTTTTTTTAAATGAAAATGTTCTCATAGAAGCTATTTATGTTTACATTTATAAAATCTTATGTTGATGGAAGTACGTATTGGATTAGACATGACCTGTTGAGAATTGTTGAATAAGGACAGACACCTACAAATGATCAAAAAGCCTCACGAAACTGAGCGAATGAGAAATAGAAAAAGAATATAAATAAGACTATTGTGGGGTAAACTGAGCTGCTATCCTCCCAAAGGAGCAATAGATCTCTAAAACATTCACAATAACCTAGAACTTGCTCTAACAAATAATGCTAGCTAAAGTTTTTCTACGATAAAATTATACAGCCCACTCAGTAAATGTACAGTTCTATAAGCCAGTAAAGTGGTTACTATAGATACACATTATTTGTTGCTTATAGAATTTCTACATTTAAATGTGCGAAGCTTGCCTTTCTTCTGAAGGCAAAGAATCAAATGCTTCCTCACAGGAAAGCTACAGCTTATTTGTATAAGTTAAAGGACAAGGTTAAAATGTTAGACAAATACTAATTCCAGTTTCCTATATGCAGTGCACAGGTGCAAGTGGGACAGCCTATAATATTATATAATCATTAAATTCATTCAACCAGACCTTAGAGAGTTAAAAACATATATTCTGAGCAACAGGACTCCATGGTCCAAAGGATGAGAATGAAACAGTGCAGAATATTTGTGTATCAAGGTGGTTCCAGTTCCCAACTGGGACCGCAGGACTGTTAACACCCATATCCCCGACAACTGTCCATTATGTATATCACACTTGGCCTACTGTTTGCAGTAGAAGTAATCAATAAAGGATGTGGTTGAGTGAACATAGATTTTGGTTGAACCAATGCGTGGAAAACTTAATCATTTACTCAGGGAGAAGAAATCAAATAGGGCAGCGATGAAGCAGTCACTGAGGGATTCTTGATTGTGCCACCAAGTGTGTTGGCCACAGATGAAAGTAATAAGGCAAATGGAATCAGTGACAGGAGAAAATGTAAAAAAGGCCATCCCTAATTTCATGAATTAATAGGAATGTTTTGGATGTATTTGGGGGTCATTTTTAGGAAATTTCGCATCAAATGCTAGATATGCCATTTTGAGGAATATAAGAAAATTACCAGAGCATGTCATTTCTTTCAAGCAAGAAGAAATTAATTTTCAGCTATAACAGAAAGGTAATTTTCACACTTGAAACTTTGCACTGATTGATTTAAAGATCTCCACTGTGGAAAGTTTTCTCGGAAATTATTTAAACCAAATTTGCAAGAAAATCTACAAGTTCGATAACCCCAGAGATGGACTGGCTATCCCATTATGTCTTAAGGAATTCTCATTTCTGTCAGGGGGTTTTCTAGATTCTTTTTTAAAAAGTCATCCTCGTTAATCGGAAAACTGTGAAAGTAAGAAAGTTATTTATGAAAATGAGGATAAAAATTGTCAGAAGGAAAATTGGGGATTTTCCCCTTCCTCCCTATTTACTGGCATTGTGTTTATGTAAAAGTCCCATTCACTTGGCAATTCCTCCTCTCATACTCTCTTTCCTTTATGGACTACAAATCTGGCTTTTATCGCTGTCTTCTGGCTCACTTATCCTTTGAGAACTTAGAACTTCAACTCTATTTGTCACCAGCATTCCGAAAGGAATCTATCAGTGCTTATTTTTGTCACACTGATGAGATCTTTGTGCAGTTCATACCATCCAGACCAACTGGCAAAAATAACAAGCCCTATTATTATTTTACTATTAACCATGCTATTCAAATGAGGATAAAGTTCACTATGAAAATATTTACCACTAATTCTAACTCCAGGTCTGAGTCTCTAGCTTTATTAACTGGGCAAGCCGGTATTACCTAGTCCTTGGTCCTGATGGAATGAGGCTTGTCTTCAAATGAAGTCTCAATATAAATTCTTATAACCATTTTAGAAGCCTCCAGTCTTAACTGCTCATTCACTTTTCAGCAATGCTCAGCTGATGACCTTGGCACGCACTTATCCTGGGGATGGCTATCTATCCTCTTCCATTTCCTTTGAGGAGATAAAATATGTTTATAGTGATAGGGCTACCATTAGTAAAAAGTTGTGCAATTGCACAGGTTAGGAAAAGATTTAGAGGTGATGCTAAGTTTCACACGAGGTTGATTTATTTCTAATTTCCCCTATTTCAATAGTGCTCTACTTCTTGCTGGTTGCTGCTTATATGTGGATAGTTTAAAATTATGGAAGGGTGTATATACGTGGTGCGTGTGCATATATGTGTGCATGTGCATATACATGAGTGTACATGTATCATCTCTACACGTATCAGAACACCAAACCTTTGAAAACAAAATGCATAGCCCCCAAATTTATCTCAAAGCACTCTGGCAGTTAGTGAACTTGATTCATTCAACTGGATCTCTTGATACCTGGGTTGTGCTATCTACCTAGACAGAAGTTTTGTCTTCAAAGTAATTGTCATGACATGGAGGTACTTTTGCATAAATGAAAGAATATGCCAAGACTTCTACTCCCCAAGGTTCCTTCTTTATGGCAGATGATGCTACAGAACGGCAGTGTAGATTGGAAAGTTTGCGGTGGCCTGGGGATACTTATGATTTCAGAAGAAGTGTTTCCTGTCCTCTTCCATGTATTGCATGACAGTAGAATATTAAAAATCTATGTCTAGGGCTAGAGAGAGCACAAAGGGTCCCCTGAGCACTGCTGGGACGGACCCCAAGCATAACTATGCAAGTAGCTCCCTAAACATTGTTGGGACTGACCCTCAAACCCCCACAAGAAAAGCAATGATCAAAAAAATCCATGAATACTATACAAATCATCGATAACATTGATGTTTTATTGGTACTTTAGGAGATGTGAAATTTAAAATCCTTACATGTGAGTGCTGTTTTATTTGGCATGAAAGTAAGATGGAGCAAATCTTCTTGTCCATTGTGTGTTTGTCCTGAGGCAGGTTGCTAGACTGCTAAAAATATGGGGTCAAATGGTCCCAATGACACCAGTCATTGGGATTGGTGACTTGGAATATGTACAGGGTGGGTTGTGCATATCCAACTGGTGCATATTCAATTGGTGGGTTGGAAAATGACAAGGGAACTCACCACTAACAGAATTTTTTTTCATGATTTGGTTTATAGTCGTATAATGTTCCAGCAGTCATCTCTTCACATTTCCCACCTCCAATGCCCCCACTTTCCCTCCCACCCCACACCTCTATGGCAAGCACTTTTCCTCTCTCTCTCTCTCTCTCTCTCTCTCTCTTCATCCCTATCCCCCCACTATTCTTTTTTTTAAGTATTTTATTATACCACTGTGAGATACACAATCACAAAGATACACAATTAAAACGTTCATTCCTGGGTTTTGGTCATACAGAAATCCAGCACCCATCCCTCCACCAGTGACCATCTCCCACCAACTACCCGGTTCCCTTCCCCTCCCCCAGCCTGCCTCCATGGCAGGTTCCCCATTTCTTTCCCTTTCTCTCTCTCTCTCCCTTCCTTCCCCTCCAGACTATGGACTACAGAACATACATTAAAGGGTTGTCATGTGTATCCTTTTGCCTGTATTTAATGCTCAGTTCTAGGTTGGCACTAGTACCCTCAATAATTGTCAGTACACTGTTCCATTCTCTGTCCTACCCAGCCTCTGACTCCCACCCGTTTGGGACAATTTCCACTCTTGACAAGACCTCCTGATACAAGGTCATGTTTCACTTGACCTTGGATATTGGCATCACAATATGCATATATATATATATATATATATATGCCATGCAAATAAATGCAGTCATTCTGTATCTGTCTCTCTCCTTCTGGTTAATTTCACTCAACATAATCTTCTCCATGGCCATCCATTTATAGGCAAATTTTATAATTTTATTTTTCATAACAGCTGCATAGTATTCCATTGTGTAGATGTATCAAAGCTTCTTTATCCAGTCATCGATTCTAGGGCACTCTGATTATTTCCAGATTCTGGCTATTGTGAATAATGCTGCTATGAACATAAAAGTAGGGATGGTGTTTCTGCTGTGTATTTTTGGTTTCCCAGAGTATATTCCCAGGAGTGGTATGGCTGGGTCAAATGGAGTTCAATTTCTAGTCTTTGCACCACTAACAGAATTTTAATCACAGTTAATCATTAAAAAAAGTTTAAAAATAGTCTTTCCCATTCCTATCCAACACTCTACTTCACATGATATCAAACACAGGATATCTTTTTCTATACCAAAACCCAAATACTACCGAGAGCAAAACTAAACCACTGCTGCTAATATTCACAGGATCTTTTTTCAACACTTACCATTTACTATATAGACAAGAAATTCAAATCCTAGAGTGGGGTCTAAAATATTTCACATAATGCCCCATTTAAATGGTGGTAGGGGAGTGGTTGTGGTGGCGTAATGACTTCAAAGGCAATTTCATGTCTCCAGAAGGTTAAAATATAATTAAAAGACCAGCAGTAATTTGGGGGCATTGCAACACCTTGTCCTATGATCTAGTGAGTGCTCAAACATCTCTTTATAAAACAAAACATTTTATTTTATAAACATTTTAATATGGAGTTCATCACCAGGATCTCATCATTCTACAAGGAATTGATCATTGATGTCAAAAGAGGGGTTCGTCAGAGTGATACCATTTCACCGAAATTCTTCAGCGCCACCCTCCGAGAACATCATGCGACAATTAGAATGGGAAGGAATGAGAGTGAAGATAGATGGTCAGCAATTACACCACCTCCTCTTCGCTGAAGACATTGCTCTAATAACACCAAACATTAGCCAAGTGGCACAAATGCTGGCTGAATTCGACTGAGAATGTGGAAAGATAGGTCTACAGCTGAGTCTCAGCAAAACAATGTTCATGAAAAATGAACTAGTTCCAGATGCTTCATTCACTCTCAATGGAATAAACATCTCTGAATGTAGCAGTTATGTTAACCTAGGTGGAGAACTCAACATGATGAACGACCTAAAGCCTGAGCTGCACAGGAGGAAGAGTGCAGTATGGAATGCCTTCAAGAGCACTGAAGAAACAGCTAAAAGGACAAAGAACCTCTGACTCCAGGCACATCTCTTCGACTCCACCATTCTCCCTACATTAACATACACCTCAGAGACCTGGGCCCTAAAAAGCAGGATGAGAACGCTGTTCAGGTCTCCCAAAGAGGAATAGAAAGAGCTATGCTTGGAATATCATGCCTCACTCAAGTGAGAGAAGGAATACGGAGTTCCGACCTCCGTCGATGATCCAGAGTCAGGGGCGCTGTCTCGTTTGCCAAGGTGTCGAAAATCAGATGGGCTGGACATGTAATGCGATTTGGAGATGACCTCTGGACTGGATCCCACGGGACGTCAAAAGATCACGTGGCCGCCCACTTACAAGATGGTCAGACTTCTTCATCAAGATCCTGAATGAACAATTTTGGGCTCTTCATATTCCTGAAGCAACCAGATGCCATTGGGCTACACTGGAAATGTTACTGGTGCCCGTTCCAGCAAATCGGTGAATAATGGGATGTCAAGTGATCAAGTGATCATTCTGGAGTTCTATGTCCTTAGTCATGTAGGAATCAATGCCATTTGGTAAAGACTGTTTTTTGAACATTTTAAGGGATGCATTTCTTCAGTGACAGGCTTATACTAGTCATTTTGCTACAAAGTCAGAAAATAATTTAACTGTTTTCTACTAATTGTGGGTAGTTTTACCATAGAAGGATGTAATTTAAAAAAATATTATATCAGCATGACATAGACAACTACAAAGCTGTTCATGATTAGATTCCAATCACATAATGTTGCAACACCATCTACCAGGGCACATTTCCCATCACCAACGTTCCCAGTTTCCCTTCCCCACCCCATCCCCCTGCCTGCCTCTATGGCAGGTACTTTACTCTCTCTCGTCTTTTGCACATTGGGGTTTGCAATACATATATTGCAATACATACATCATGCATATCTATTTTCAATATTCAGTTCTTGTTTAGCATGACCATTTCCAATTATAATTGGCAAACTGATCCCTTCTTTAACTTACCTAACCTCTGCTGCCCATATACTTGTGATAGGTTCCAACCCTTGACAGGTCCTCTGGACCCTGTTTTGCCTAGCCTTGGATATTAGTCCCATTATATATATATTTTATATCAGATGGATGTAGCTTAATGATCAAGATGAACTTGACAAAAGGGCATTAATCTGGTGTGCCCCAAATGGACAGTAAACTGGAAACTTATGAATCTTTGTTTGAACAATATTTGCTTCTTTCTGAATGCTGTTTGATAAGTACAAGTTTAAGAGATAGTTTACATCCAAGTCCTAGACTATTTTTTAATTAAGTGAGAACTGCTTTGCATTTGATTTGGTATTTTGTAGCACATCTTTCACTTCCTCAAAATGTTAATACTTAATTATTTTTAACATTTCATGATTATTCTATTGACAATGGTGAGTATGACAGTGGCAATTATATATATATATATATACCATTCTCAGCTCAGTAGGTATTTAGCGTTTTAAAATGTCTTTCAATAAACAATTTCACTGTTTTAAGTACTGCCCTGTATAAGCTTTCAACCAAACTACCATAGAGAGGAAATTAGAATCTGACTTTATCTTACCTATTATTACTGCTATTCTAATTATTAAAAACCTTTATCTAGGTGTCAAGAGGGCGCACTAACGCCCAGGGTTTTAATTTGAACAAGTATCTCATTCTTACTCTTAAGTCACAGTGCGGTTATGTAACGCAATGATTGAATGGAACACACAAACACCAAATACAGCGAGTACAGGGAAAGCCAAGTGTTTTCCTTGGAAAACTTTATATCCTAAAAAAGTATCCATCTTATTCATGAATTATATACATATACATATATATGTACACATATACATATACATATATGTGTATATAGTGGTTAAGTAAAATACTGACACTACTGCTTTATGCACCCAATTGTTTATCCAGATAAGGAGATATATCTTAACGGAAAAAGCATGACTGAAGCCTAAATGGAACTTTCTCAAAGAAGAAATCTGGAAAGAGTATGGTGAGTCCCAGTTACTGAAGCGAACTATATATTTCTGGGCTCTCTACTTTTTTTTTTTAACCTGTGGAGATGCGACCTAATTTCCTTCTCATCTTCAAGGTCATCATAAAACTAACGTAAAATCAAAAATCAACTCATAACAAGGAGAAATAGGCCATGAAGAGTTTGGGTGCCCATTTTTACAATACCACGTTGGTTTAAAAATAACTTACGATGAAAGGGTCAGTTAAGAAGGGCACTGCTTAAAATTTAAGCAGGCAGTAATGGAAAGCGACAGACCTCAAACAATTTAAGTCTTTCATGGCCGAGTGAACTCCCAGCCAGGGCGCGGTGAGGACAGGCTGGCTTACCTCTGTAGGACCTTGGCGATGGCCTCATAGGCTCTGCTCAGGCTCAGCTTATCATGCAAGTCTGCGGAGACTTGACGGAAACTGTCCAGGGCCTGTCAGGAAGAGAGAGAGAGGAGCAAACACTGAGTCTGACCAGATACACTGACGGTTCATTTCATAACAGAAAAGGATGAAAATTAATCGTTGCTTTTAATGTCTCCATAAAATATTTTTGGCTTATTAAAAATTCATGTTGGTTTTTACAAACCAACATGAATACTATGTACTATAGATTATTTTTATCTATAGTACAACTCATTTCACCTTCCTCTCTTTAAGCCAGAACAGTGAGGTCTTAGTTTTGTAAAAAAAAAAATAATAATTATTTTCCCACACTACCCCCCCAAAATATCTTCCACTTTATATAACTTAGGTGTGAATAAATAATTGAATGGCTTGCAACATTATTTTAAAATATGGCACTATTATCTAAGGTAATATAAAACAGCCGATAATATTCTACTACGGTAGCTTAAATATCACTTTTCTTTCTATAAATAGCTGCTTGAAAAGCGTGAATTTAGGTGCTGAGCAATTTCTAAATCTATCATTTTATTAGCTGCATAGCTCACAGTTTGCACGCATATTCAGTATACACTAAAAATATTTCTTACAAATGTATTTCATTACCCACAATCTCTTCAATAATCAAAAGATTACCACTGCCACAGTCAAACGTATGATCTTAATTTAATTTAACACTGACATCATCTGTGTGGGGGTAATCTTCTCTTTGATATTTTTTTCCTTTTTAGTGCCAGCAGGGGGGAAAACACGTATCAAAATCCCACTCTTTCTTCTGTCATTGTTACTCACCCAGCCTATTACACACATGAGGACATAGGAACTCTCCACAGACCTCCATGGAAATCCTTTTTGCACATTTTTCTAAGACAGAATTAGTGAAAGACATGTGACTGCTTTAGGGGGTGTCAGCCAGGGGGAGGGAGAACGGAGTTACCCCTATGGGCTGCTGCCAAATTGAGGGAAGCTCCGAGGGCCAGAGAGGGGGGCTGGTCAGAGCAGGATTGGACTTTACCCTCATTTCATTTTATTCTTGGCAGGGAGGCCTTGGGAGCATTGGGGTCCCATGTGGCGACAAGGGTCATCTTGACAGAACACGGATATGCCACCTTACTGATACACGCTGACCTGGGTCCTCCTGCCCTACTGACCTAGAAAGTTCACAATTTCGACACTTGTTCCAGGGTCTCCTTGTGAGCCTTTCTATAACTTGATACTATTCTGTCCGCTCTGTCTAGCATCACCGGCAGCATCTGGAGGCGAGTCCAGTCGGACTTCACATAGGTCTTATTTTGTTCTTGGGCCACTCTACGTGGTGCTCCAGGGCTACTCTGGGCTGAGTGCTCAGGGTCATTTCTCATGGTGTTTAGGGGACTGTGAGATGCCCGAGTCTCTTGGGAAAAGATCCCAAAATAACTTGGCATTTGGCCTCTCCCCTTCTGGAGCACTTACTCCCCCCTACCCTATGTATTTGTTTCATGATGCTAATCCCCAGGGAAATCTCTTCAGCTGTATGACAGTTGAACAATAGTTGATTAAATGAATTCATACTTAGAGATAAATGACTCAGAGATCATTAACTCTGCCAGAAGAAGCTGCCGGGGTTGTGTGCATGTGTGTGTATGTGTGTGTGTGTGTTTATATAACTTTATTAAAACACCGTGATTTACAAGTACAAATTTCTTCACAGTACAGTTGCTACAGGCATTCATCATTGGACACCTTTTCCACCAACAGTGTGCCCTACCCCTCCCACCCACTCTCCGTCCCCAATAGCTCCCTTGACCAGCTCTAGTCTTATTTTCGCTTACACACTGCAACAACACACTTGTTTTTGTGAGAAGTTGCCAGTTTTAAAAAGAGGATGCAGGGGCCAGAGCGATAGCCCAGCGGTAGGGCGTTTGCCTTGCACTCCCGCTGGCCTGTGCCGGCCCAGGTTCAATCCCGGCATCCCATATGGTCCCCTGAGCACCACCAGGAGTAATTCCTGAGTGCAGAGCCAGGAGTAACCCCTGAGCATTGCCGGGTGTGACCAAAAAAAAGCAAAAAAAAAAAAAAAGGATGCAAAGGCCAGAGCAATAGTACAGCAGGTAGGGCATTTGCCTTGCAAGAGGCCAAGCTGGGTTCTATCCCTGGTCCCCCAGAGTGTTCCTGAGTCAGCCAGGAGTGATCCCTGAGCACAGAGCCAGGAGTAAGCTCTAAGCACCACTGGGTGTGGCTCAACACTGCCCCCAAAAAAAAAAAACGAGAAAGAGAATATCTGCTAGCCTAAACTGTTTTTTTCTTTCGTTTGTTATGTTATCCAGCAAAGTGAAATGAAATAACTCCATGTAATGTGTATAGCAGGATAAACTGGGGGCTAGCCTGATCTTAAACTCTGATCTTTTGAATGTTTCCTTAGGCAAGAACCTGTTTTGTTTTTTAATTCTCTCTTTTTTTTGGGGTAGGGGCAAGGGAAACCACAAATGGTCTGGGCTTACTCCTGGTTCTGAGCTCAGCCATCACTCCTGGCCAGCTCAGGAGTGATGGCTACTCCTGGAACTGAACCCAGGTCCATCACATGCAAAGCAAGCACCTTACCTGCTGTACTATCCAGCCTCAAGAACCGTTTCCCCCTTACTCACTCTCCTGTTTATTTGTTCAACTTCGTATTTTTTTAGTTTTATGCCCTTACAGTGTTTCTCGTCACTGTGGCATGGAAAAGATGGAAAAAGGATAGAGGCTTTATTAGTGCTGTGGAGATGAGGCATTTGTAAGCTACGATAAAGCTACTATAAAGCTTACTACATGCTATTTCCTTCCTTCCTGGTTGTCCGTTACTTCAGAATACCCAACCTTCCAAGGGTTTGTTTTCCTTAGGTATTGTCTAAACCCTCTTTTATTGTTCCTTTAATTGTGAGATCATCAGAATTTGTATTTCTCTTTCTGAATTAATTTGTTAAGCATAACCACCTTCAGGTATACTTAGGACATAGCAATAGGCAAGGCTGCATCTTTTCCTAATGGTTGAGTAGTATTCCATGTGTCTCCATGAATGGAAATTCTTTATCCACTCATCTTGTTATTGTATACACATTTGGGTTGTTTCCAGATCTTGGGTTTTAATAATATGTTATTATAAACAGCACTTTATTTTTTTTTAATTTTTTTATTATACCACCGTGAAACACACAATTACAAAGGTGTTCATAATTGGTTCTTGGTAATACAGTATTCCAGCACCCATCCCTCCACCAGTGCCCCATTTCCACCACCAATGTACCCCTCCCCTCCTGTCCCCCCACCCGCCTTAATAGCAGGTACCCCAGTTTCCTCTCTTTCTCTATCTCTCTCTCTGTCTCTGCATCTCTCTCCCTCTTATTTTACACATTATGGCTAGCCCTGCAGATATTTAGAGTTTATCACTTAAGTCTCTTTGTGTATATTCAGTGGTGAGTTTTAATCTGCCATTACTATTTCCCATATTTAGTAAAACACTGGTATCTATATCCTATTAATGAATGCAGTCATTCTATATCTGTCCTTTTCCTTCTGACTAATTTCACTCAGCATGATAGACTCCATGTCCATCCATTTGCAGGTAAATTTCATAATTTCATCCCTTCTGACAGCCGCATAGTATTCCATAGTGTAGATGAACCACAGTTTCTTTAGCCAGTCCTCTGTTCTCGGGCATTTAGGTTGTTTCCAGATTCTAGCTATAGTGAATAGCATAAACAGCACTTTAATGAGCACAGGTGTACAGATACCTTTTCGATGAGTTCTTTTTTGTGCTCTTTGAATCATATAAGGAGTAAGATTGCTGGATCACTTGGTAGATCTAATTTTATCATTCTAGTCCCTGATTTATATTTTTATGATACTGTCAATGATAGGGTTTCATAAATACAGCTCTCTACCACCACAACCCCCTGCCACCAAAATCTGTTTGCCTCCACCATTATCTCAGGGTATTCCCTCCTCCCCCATCCCACATCTCTCTGCCATAAGTTCAGTTCTGCAGAACAGTGCTTAGAGTCTGTTGCTATCATACTTTGCTATTCCCCTCTTGTGCTTATTTATATCCCACATATGAGAGATCATCCTGTATCTCTCTCTTTCTCCTCTCTCTCTCACTCTCTCTCCTGGCTGACTTCACTCAGCATAATACCTTCCAGTTCCATTTACATAGTAGCAAACTGTATGATCCTGTTTTCAATTATAGCTCAGTAGTATTCCATTGTTGAATATCTACCACACATTGTCAATCCTGTCACCTGTGTTTGGACATTTGAATTGCTTCCAAATTTTGGCCATCATGAATAGTCCTGCAATAAATGGAGTGAAAAATATTTTTATTTCTGGCTAGAGTCTTTGGGTCCTTGGGGTTAGACACCAGAGTGGATTTGATTGGTCATATGGATGCTCCATTTAAGTTTCTGAGAAGTATTAACGTTGTTAGAACAGTCAACATTCCCACCAGCAACGGACGAGGGCTTCCTCTTTCTTCACACCAGTTGTTTTTGTTCTTTTTGGTGTGTGCTAGTCTCACAGGTGTGAGCTATCTCATTGCTGTTTTGAGTCACACTTCCCTGAAGGTAAGTGACACAGAGAACTTTTAAACTATTTCTTTTATACACATGGCCACGTGTATGTCTTCTTTGAGGAAATTTCTGCTCACATCATCTCCCCGTTTTTGATAGCCCTGATTTTTTCCTGTTAATTTTACAAGAGCTTTATATATCTTGGGTATTCACTCTTTGGCATATAAAAGCGTATTTGATATGCCAAAATAACCGGTAACAATTATAGACCTTATTCCCATGACCTGAAGGAATGGTTTGAGGCTCTTCATGTTCCTGGAGTGAGCAGATGCCCTTGGGATACACTAGCACTCAAAAGACTCTTGGAGATGTTACTGGTGCCCGCTCGAGCAAATGGATGAACAAGGGGAAGACAAGTGATACAAATGACTCACCCTTTGTCAGGAGCAGGGGGAGGCAAACATCCTCTTCCTGTCTGTGAGGTGTTTATTTTGGTCATCATTTATTTGGTAAGTCACAATTGATCTTTTTGTTGACAAAAATAGGAATTTGACTTATGTTTGGGAGGTGAAGTAGCACATTCCCTTCCACCCAGTCCTTCTCACGTGTGTGAAAGTGACTTCAGCATGACCTTTCCATTCACAGCTTTTATCTCTCTTCCTTGCAGGCAGCTTCACATGCATAACTAAAATCTCCCACATTCAAAAAGGAGCAAGTTGATCACCTGGCTCACTAGTCAAACTACTCTGAAGAGCAGTTCCAATTCCTAGGAAAAAGAGTGCTAAAACTTTCCTTTTCTCTCTGGCATGAACTAACATGACCTTAATTTTAATTTTTTTATATTTTATTATACCACTGTGAGACATATAATTACAAAGATGTTCATGTTTGGGATTTGGTCTTACAGTGTACCAGCACCCATCCCTCCACCAGTGCCCATTTCCCACCACCAATGTCCCCGATTCCCTCCCTCCTCCCATAGCCTGCCTCTATGGCAGGTTCTTTATCTTTTTCTTTCTCTTTCTTTCTTTCTCTCTCTCTTCCTTCTCTTACATATTGTGAATTGTAATACATACACTTAGAGGTTATCATGTGTATCTTTTTGCCTGTATTTAATGCTCAGTTCTAGGTTAACATGAACTTTAATTGAGATTCTATGTCCTATTTGGTGAGCTGACCTATTACTTTTCCATAGGAAAATACTCATAGAAACCAGGATATATGATAAGCTTTAGTTTGTGGCCCATTTGACGTAGAAATTTGGTAAAAATGCCACTGGATTCAAATCTTCCCTTTACTTAGAATTTTAGATATTTTCCCTTCATTTATTAATTTTCCTGTTTACCACTCTTCTTCCCCAATGCCCCCTTTCCCTTTCCCCCTGATCTTATTATCCATTAATAATTATTTGAAATCAGTAGAGACGTCTATCCTGGCGCACAGACCAGGCTTCAGGGAGGTGAGTATTTAACCAAATCTATCTCTGGGTGTTCATATTTTCTCCAATGTCTTTGGCTTTTGAATCAAGTACATCTACAGGCAGGCTGAGTGATGTGTGTCAAGTGATTTAATCCCTCCGAGTCACTGTCCTTGGGCAAAACAAGTGAAATGAAACAAGTGAAATGAATCCCTCTTTTAAAGGGATGTTATAAGTTTCCATGACAAAGTTCATGGCACTAAGAATCTGAGTGATGTGACTGCTCAGTTTTCCCACACACTCCTCAAACTTAGGGCTTCGGAATGGGGATAATGTGACAATGTCTGGAGACATCTGAAGTTGTCAGAAGGGGAGGCATGCTATGGCACCTCTGGATAGAAGCTGGGGATGCTGCTAAGTACTCTGCAGTGTGCATGCTAGGAGCCTGCTTCCCCATCATAAAAAAGCATTCTTCAAGTTTGCAAAGTGAATGTCCTACTAGGAAGCCCTCAGCTAGCCTTGACTTGAACAGTCTTGATTTGACAAACTGGAGGCTTGGCACGCAAGTCGACAGTCACCTGTTAGTTCTGTTGAATCAAAATCTGCAATTGTCACCTACAAGTCAAGGTGTGTCTGAGGGATAATACAAGAGAAGTTCCTCTTTTTCCATGGGGAAGTGCCTGCATCACCAAAAGGTGACTGTTTTCCTTCTTCCAAGCCCCAACTTAGGGAGCTTCCCTGTGAATTAAGTGAGAGTCAAAAGAAAACATCTTAGAAAAGTTTGAGCATTAATTTCCAGTAAAATCTGCAAGTTGAAGAGTTCCAGGAGAGTTTAAGTAAACATTCATGGACTGGAAAAAATGGTTATAAAATCACATAGGGGGCATCCATTAGATTTCTCCGGAAATAAGAAGTTAGGCATCTGATTCCTGGGGTACAATGTGTGCCTCTTTCTTCCTTGCCCAAAACAAAAAGGCAACATGGCCAACATTTTGTTTCACAGCTCCTCTCCAAAAGCCAAACCCTGTCATTGCATAATAAAAGTTGGGTGCACTGATCATTATATATGAGGGAGAAAAAGCAATGCCACAGATCAATGACTATGCACTAAGTAAGGTAAAATTTAAACAAAAAGATCAAGTTAGCCACTGTGAGCTTGACATCATTGTCAAATCTTGTTGGAAATACATTTATTCTGATTTCTGGCAATCTGACCCTTTTTAGCCATTTCACAGTTGGTGAGCAGAAACGATGTTTCTGCCTCATTTGCAGTGTCTGAACATGATTCAGACAATCAACAGCAACATTAGTCAAAGGGATCAGTGGCTAACGATTTCTGACAAGCACTGTAGTTACAGGCTGAGGACCAGACTGGACAGCAACAGCGCTCAGAGCATCTGACTGGAGCCAGCAATCAGAGAGTGGGTGATAAAAACAGGGACCGACCTGGTCTCCCGTCACTTAAAGGCTTTTAGACACTCTCTGCAGAGGGACAGCAGCTGACAACAGGATCAGCAAAGACCTGCTGAAGGAGCGAGCACTGAGGACAATCAAGTCTGTAAGCCACAGTACACAAAAGCAGTTCAGCACAGCAGAAAGGGGGTGGGAAAGAGTTGAGCACCTTTCGCATTGAAACTATAACCTTTAAGAAGGTTATAGTTAACCTTCTTAAACTATAACCTGCTGAAACTATAACCTTTAAGATACTATTACATTCTAAGCTTACATTATTAGTGATTAATTAGGAACACATAGACTCTCTCTCCCTGAAAAAAATCACTCATCATTTAGACCAGTATTTTTCAAACTGGGTGGTACTGTATAACCTTTGGGTTGCTGGAATAACGTTAGTTAGGGCAGTAATTTCAGTTACAGAGAGTGGGTACTTTTTTTCCCAATAAAGAAAGTAGGTTTCCAGGGGAATGTTAGTGGTTTTCAGTTTTCTTTTTTTTTTTTCTGCAAAGGAGGCAATAGTTGAGGTAAGTTTGGTTGTTTCTAATTTAGACGATCACATACTGATTTCCATTGTTCAGTTTAAAGTGAAGATTATATCACCTAGTGCAGAAGGACTGAGCAGGAAGACAGGAGGCTGGGTTTATCTTCTGCCAGGAGCTTAATGTGTGCGCCCTTGGAGAGACTCTGTGAGCAATAGAGTGTGATCCCTTTAGCCCACTAAGTATCAGCTCGGGTATCAGTTTCCAGATGTGGGAGATGAAGAAGCAGGGCCAAATGCTCTAGAATTCTCCTTTCTGACAGTATCTGATGCTGACCTACTTAGCACTTTCATATAAGATCTTGTCACTTGTCGCTTGTCTTCCCGTTGTTCGATTTGTTTGAGTGGGTGCCAGTTAAGTCTCCATTCATTGGGAATGAGGTCTATTATTGTCACTGTTTTGGGCAGATTGAAATGTTTTTAATAAATTGCCCTTGTTTATAAAGTCCCAGATGCATCTATATTAATTCACCTGTTCTTTTTTTCATGGTATGGGGGTCATACCCTGTGTCTCACACACCTAAGTTTTGTGCTTGGCCACTAAGCTACATCCCCTCACCCAAAGTTATTTTTACTTTGAAAAACTTTTTTGTAAATTTTAATTTATCCCGTGAATGCATGCTTAAATATATGAAAACCAGTCCATGCAGCACAATATATTTATAGAAAATATTACAGTGATCTAGTAGATTAAAAAAAAGGATTTGACAAAATCAATCACCCACTACTGATAAAACACTTCAAACATGGGAATGGCAAGAAATCTCCTAACAAAGGGTTTACATGGAAAATACAAAATTGTGGTCATTTAATGTTGAAAATATTTATTGTGTCTTCCCATGTCTCAACAAATGATGTTCCTTCTCCAATTTTCTACCTGAATCTCCTCTATCATTTCTTCTTTATTTCTTCCCTTACTCCTCTTCCTCCATTTTTCCCTCTCTCCACTCTTTCTCAGACATAGACATATCAAAACCAAAATTATGAAGCAAATAAAAATTGCAATTACCTAGTGTTTTCTGCTAATTAAACAAATTCCTAATGTTTTTAAAGATTAATTTATTAGCTTTATTGATTTTTATCTGCTAGTAAATTTTATCTAATTTATTTAGATTTTTATCTAAATAAATAGATTTTTATCTATTTATTTGTTGTACATAATTATATTATGATTTCCATAAAATATTGTCACATAATAATAAAGTAACTAATACAAGTTATGTCTTGAAAAAACTTTTTAAAAATAGGCTTTTTTTATGGTGCCTTGTACCCCTACCAGAAGTTATACCTGAGCACAGAGCCAGGAGTAAGCCCTGAGCATCATCAGTTGTGGACCAAAAAAAAAAAAGTCATAATAAAGTAAATATAGAAACAAAAATGATATGCTATTTAGTTCAATGGAAACTTGATTTTCATACTTCCATTAGAAAAGATACTTGCATTCTCTTAAGGAACTGCTTTTTAGAGACAGTCTATGAAGGAATAAGTTGGAAGGAAAGAACTTTTGCTTTATATTAAATAGTGTTGATACAACAATGCAATGATCAGTGCTCTTCTTTTAAAATCTGCAGTGACTGGACCAGAGAGATTGTTTAGTGGGAAGGGCGTTTGCCTTCCATTCGGCCAAGCTGGATTGAATTGGCATTCCACATACTCCCCTGAGAACTGCCAGGTGTAATTCCTGAGTGAAGAGCCAGGAGTAACCCCTGAGCATTGCTGGGTGTGGCCCCAAAACAAATAAACATAAACAAAAATAAAATGTGCAATTGTTAAGAAATTAATGAAATTAAGGGTTACTGGTAAATTTTAGAAACAGAATAGATCATCTCTCCTATGCTACAAGTTACATGGAACTTGAAAAGCTTTTAAGTTTTTCCAAGATTCCTTTTATACCTAAAACTCTCTCTACACATCCAACATACCAATATGCTAAAACTTCAATCTAATAAAATAGAATTACACTTTCAGCTAGAAATAACTATGTCTCAACAATAAATCGGAAAATACTGCTGAAAATTGTCATTTTCTAAATTGGTTGTACAGATTTACATTACTTTAATGAGAGATCAATGAAGAATTCCTATTCTCATTTTTCAATTGCTATCCTCTATAGTGTAAATGAGAAAGCATGAAAGTATTTATCCTGTACAGTACAATCACAAAGTAAGTTATATTTATAGCGCCTTAAAAAGAAAATTTCTGTGTCCTTACCCTCCTGCCAGGAGAACTCATTGGAGGGCTTTGTTTTATATTCTACTGTGAGGCACTTGGCCAAAGTCAGCCCTATAATCTATTGGGGAGCTGACACAAAAAGTTCTATATAACGGAAGATCACAGCGATCAGCTAATAGTCATGCTTCCCCACATATGCAGGCCAGTTTAGCACTTGATAACGGCAAGCAGCAATGAGAAACAGCTCAAAGATAAATGAACACCCAGAGTGAGGGAATCCAATCCTGTTTGCCCCAGGAATCTTTACAATCAATTCCTTCATTTGACAGAGTTGAGTGAATCTCTTTCTTGCACCAGAAGAATCCAACTGAGATGTGCCAAGAGATAAAAAGGGTTGATTCTAGCAAAAAGCACAAGAAAATAACCTGAAGTCTTCCCCACACCCCCCCAACCCCATCCTGTGTTTATCAGTGAGAAACAACAGAGCAACAGGTGTGTGGACACAGCTGTTGTATATCTGTGATACCATAGGTAATGTCAGAAATTTCACCTGTCAGAAAAGATTTGAGGGGGAAAACAAGGGGTTTATAATTTGTATACAACTTCACCCCCAAAAAGTTTGTGAAACTCCACATGCTCAAGCTTTCCTTGGTGGTGTTCGGCAGAGGATGGAAAATGCAACCAATGGTTCTATGGATGCTGTGTTGACAAGGCCAGTAAGTTTAACTCTCAGCTCTGGGTGGACACGGAAGACACTGGTGGCAGATGGAATGAAACAAAGTTCCAGGCAGGTCTAACTTGACCCAACATAGGCGGCCACTCACTTCACTAGAGCACCAACGTCACCATCAAGTCCTGCTGGGGGCAGCGGCTCCCCGGGAACCTCCTCGTTCAGGTCATCCTGCCTGCACTGCTCTTTCTTACTTCACACCCAGTCCTTACACACACACACACACACACACACACACACATGACATGCACACACATGCAGGCATATAGGCACTCATGCAAGCATGTGTGTGTGCATGCACCCTCGCATACACACACACCTCTTTGTACTACTCAACCCTGAGTGTAGTGTTACAGGCAACTACTTATTAACATCTGTCTTCAATGAAGAGCCATGAGGACAATCACCAAAGCTCTTCATGGTGCTCTGACTCCTGGTCATATGATAATGTTGGATGAATCTGCAGAGCCCCTTACAAAGTTCTGGTACTGAAGTAGCGGCAGCAACATTTACGTGAGTTTAACAGTGTATACAACAGCATGTGATATGATATAATATGCTATGATGTTTCATGCTTTCCATCATATAGAGATCAAATGCTATATGGTAATAATGCTTAGCAGATATTGTATTAAAATGCAATAATATATGGCATGTTGTTATACTTTTCTGCTTGCTTGGTTGTTTCTTGGGCCACATCCAGTGGTGCTCAGGGCTTACTCCTTGCCTGAGATAAGGGATCACTACTGTCAGGGCTTAGGGGAGAATAAGGGGTGCTAGGGATCGAGTCCAGGTCTTTGACATCAAACATGTTTTGGGCAGTGTCTCACCCTGACACCTACACTCCAAGGAGGCTCTGTGTATTACTCTCTCTCTCTCTCTCTATATATATATATATATATGTATATATATATATATACCCTCTTGCCGAGACCCAAGAGGGTATTTTTGTGAATATATATACATATATGTATATATGTATATATACATATACATATGTAATAACATATGTATATATACATATATATATCCCACCTTGAAGATACCACGAGGACCACAGCCCCACTCTGACACACTCTTGCCGAGACCCAAGAGGGTATTTTTTGTGAATATATATGTATATAAATAAATATATATATATTTTTGTGAATATATAGGTATGAGGAAGCGGTGGTCTGGCTTGTTGTGAGCCAGACCACTGCTCCTCACTCCCACGGGCGCCCGCCATTTTTCCACTTCTGGACTTCCCTCTCGTCAGAACTCCACCCAGCAGACCAGCCCATCACAGCCCGGATCACCGGCACCCACCCTGCCGCAGCTTTTTTCCTCAATCCGCCCAAGGTATGCTGGTCCAGAGACTCTCACACATGGGGCAGAGCTGTTCCTTGCTCTCCCTGTGCACAGCCGTTCATGAGGCAGTCGGGAGGCATGGCGGGTTCTAGCCCTGGCCACCACCTCGGCAGAGCCTCACAACAAGCCAGACCACCGCTCCTCACTCCACGGGCGCCGCCATTTTCCACTTCTGGACTTCCCTCTCATCAGAACTCCACCCAGCAGACCAGCCCATCACAGCCCTGCTCCTGTGCAGCCGAGCGGCTTGCAGTTCATCAATAAATGCTTTATTTGGAGGTGTTTAAAAAGAGTTTGCCTCCCGCTCGACAAGCCTGGCAAGCTTCTCGTGTGTATATGATATGCCAAATTCCAGTAACAATTATATTAGGTCATTCCCATGACCTAATATAATGTTTTGAGGCTCTTTATGTTCCTGTAGCAAGCCGATGCCCCTGGCTCTACTGGCATGAGACAGGACATATGGAGAGATTACTGGTGCCGCTCTAGCAAATAGATGATCAACGGGAAGATCGTGATCGTGATCGTGAATATATATGTATATGTCACTATCACTATCACTATCTTCCCATTCATCATCTATTTGCTAGAGTGGGCACCAGTAATATCTCCATATGTCCTGTCTCATGCTAGTAGAACCCCAAAGGCATCCGCTTGATCCAGGAACATAAAGAGCTCAAACCATTATATTAGGTCATGGGAATGACCTAATATAAATGTTATTGGTATTTGGCATATCAAATACGACACTGAGCAGCTTGCCAGGCTTGCCGCAGGTGGCATACTCTTGTAGTCACCTCTAAATAAAGCATTTATTGATGAACACGACGGCCGCTATGTATGACCTCCAAATATGACTCCAAATATGACTGCTATAACAATCAGAAATAAGTTAAATAGGACGTTGACAATAATGTAGATGGTACACCAAAACTTCTTTACTTAACAATCTCAAAGTGATATTATGGGGTCTGAGAGGTAATATAGGGGTTAGGGTATCTGCCTTGTATACAGTGGACTCCAGTGGGGGGAGGAGAGAGAGAGAGGAGAGACAGGAGAGAGACAGAGAGGAGAGAAAAAGAAAGACAGAGAGAGACAGAGAAAGGAGAGAGGGAGAGGAGAGAGAGAGCAGAGAGAGAGAGGACAGACAGGAGAGAGACACAGAGAGAGTAGAGAGAGAAGAAAGAGACACAGAGAGAGACAGAGAAGACAGAGGGAGAGGAGAGAGAGAGACACTGAGAGAGGAGAGATAGGAGAGAGACAGAGGAGAGAAAAGAAAGAGACAGAGACAGAGAGAGAGAGGGGGAGAGAGGGAGAAGAGAGAGAGAGAGGGGAGGAGAGACAGGAGACAGAGAGAGAGGCGAGAAAAGAAAGAGACAGAGAGATAGAGAGAGGCTCTCTGCTATATGTATATATATATATATATATACATATATATATATTCACAAAAAATACCCTCTTGGGTCTTGGCAAGAGTGTGTCAGAGTGGGGCTGTGGTCCTCGTGGTACCTTCAAGGTGGGATGCTCTATAAACAGCTACAGCTGAGGCCCTCCCAGGGTCAGCTGGGCCGAGTCCACATGAGGCCCCGACCCTCCCAGTGTGGGGCTGTATACAGCTCAGCCTTCATCAGCCCATGGCATAGGCTGTGGGTCTCTCTCTCTCTCTCTTCTCTCTATCTATATATATGTGTGTGTATATATATATATATATATATATATATATATATATGTATATATATATATATATATAGGCGCTACACTCCGAGGAGGCTTCGTGTATTACTCTCTCCCTGACACCTACACTCTGGAGGAGGCTATGTGTATTAGCCTCTCCTTGACACCTACACTCCGAGGGGGCTCCGTGTATTACTCTCTACTTGACACCTACACTTAAATGATACTCCGTGAATTACTCTCTGCACACCTACACTCCAGAGTCGCTCCTTGTATTACTCTTTCCCTGACATCTACACTCCGAGGAAGCTCCATGTGTTACTCTCCTTGATGCCTACACATCAATGATACTCCGTGTAGTACTCTCTCTCTCTCTGGACACCTACACTCCAAGGAGGCCCTGTGTATTTCTCTCTCCTGATACCTACACTCAGAGGAGACTCTTTGTATTCCTCTCTCCCCTGACACCTACAGTTCAATGATACTCTGTGTATTACTCTCTCTCTCTCTCTCTCTCTCTGCACGCCTACACTCCAGGGAGGCTCCTTGTATTACTCTCTCCCCTGACAACTACACTCCAAGGAGGCTTCATCTATTACTCTCTCCCTGGCACAGAGGAATAAGAAGCAATTTATGAGCCTTTTCCATTCCGACAGTGATTCTGAGAGAACACCCCAGCAGCCTCTATTCAGTCAGCGCTAGTTACCAGTCATCAGTGTGAGTAATACATGACTTAAACACCTTGCAAAGCCATATGGGGGGACTTCTGCAGGGCAGGGGGCTGCCTCTCTCAACTCTCTGCCCCCAGTAGTTTTGGCCTGACAATAAACAACACTTTAAAGCTCACCCAGCCAGGGGGTTGGGGCAGTCCCACAAGCTTTTTGCAGATGTTCACATGCAATAATCTATCCATAATTGATGAAACAGGGAGGTCAGATGTAATGGCTGTGACGATTTCAGCAACAAATAAATGATTATTGACAAAACAAGCCCGCATGGCGGCTGAGCGCTGAGCAGAGGGGTCCTCAGCCAGGCGCCGGGCAGGAGGGACATGTCAACCATGGACATGTCAACCAACGGACGTGACCTGGGAGGGGAAGGGAGGGGCTGAAGCACAAAAGGATAAGGACAGGCTGAAAGCGGCAGCCCTGGGCAAGGCAGGGACCTGGATATGGACAAATGTAGCGAGAGTCGCGATTGCTTTTGAACGTCAGTGCTGTGAGGCCCAGAGTGTGTGTGTGTGTGTGTGTGAGAGAGAGAGAGAGTGGCCCCTGGGAGAGCTGATATTAAGAGGGGTACACTGGGTGGCCGGACCTTCCCACTGGAGGAATATCTTGGTCACCACTGAACAGGCGGCAGACCTGCAGGCCCGTTCCGGCCCCACCGGGCTTAGAGAAACCCAGTATGCAGTTGGCAGAATATTTCCAGATTAGCTCAGAATGCAAACTTGTGGAGCTAGGAATTTTTTTGAGAATGAATTTTCACTTGCTGCTTAGTAATCAAACTACTGCAGGGACAGGGGGACTTAGCAGGGGTTAAGGCAATGCTTGCATGAGGTCAACCTAGGTGTAGCCCCAACAACCACGGGTCCCCCTCAAGACTCCTGAGCACTGCCTGGCAGCACCTCCTGGGCCCCAAAAAGTCAAATGTACTGCAGTAAATGGTGGGAAAAGAAGGCAACATTTCCTGTAAGAAGGGGGAACCAAAAATTGCACTCTATTCTTCCCAACCTAGGCAAAGAGAATAATAAATGCATTAACTGAGCATCCTTTTATTGACTGAATAAAATTTAAGACATTCAAACATAAACAAGTGGTGGAAATCCTCTTCTTCTATTCCGGTGCTAAACAATATTTTTAAGAACAGTTTCCTGTGTAATATTATAACATGAAGAATGATAGAATGAAATGGTAGTTATTGCTCTAGGTCAATATAAAGAGGCTTGGGACAGAGATGTCTTAAATATTAATATTCCTACAATCACTTCAATCAATTTAACACTCTTTAGTGGTTTATTTAGAAGTATGATTTATTTGATACTTGATAACCAGTGATCTTGATCAGCACTGAAATAACAATCTGAAAATCAAACAATAAAACAAATTGCTAATAGTATTCTCAGAGTAAGCACTCTGTTATACAGCACGAACTAAAAAACTTCCATTATATTTGGTCACTTGTCACTTGTCTTCCCATTCATCATTGATTTGCTCGAGCGGGCACCAGTAACATCTCCATATGTCCTGGCACATGCTAGTGTAGCCCAAGGGCATCTGCTTGCTCCAGGAACATAAAAGAGCCTCAAACCATTCCATCAGGTCATGGGAATGAGGTCTATAATTGTTACTGGTTTTTGGCATATCAAATACGACACTGGTAGCTTGCTAGGCTCTACCGTGCAGGTGGAATACTATTATATACTATTATATTTGGTATGTCCTAATTAGTTTTCGATACTCAGGAATGGAGAGTGGCGAGAGAGCATTCTATGACGACAAGGTAGTTTCTCCCCTGCTGAGGTCCTCACCCCTCCCGGCAGATGCTCTCAAGCAGCAACTTCAATCATCCCCGCCCCATTCTACCCTCCCCTAAACTGGGAATCACAAAAGCATTTCGGGTAATATTCTGATCTGAAACTCAACTAGACTGAATGGGGTCCAGCCACATCCCCTGAGATCAAATACAGCCTGGAGCCTAGTCTTGTCCTGCCCAGGGCTCCTGTTCTTGGGATGCGGGCTGGTCACTCTCTAGTGGCAGTTACTACCATTCATTGAACAGAAGCTGACACATCACATACTCAGTGCGTATGTTCATATCCTCTTCCTGACCCTTCTGGGATCAATCTGGGCATTCCCATTGGACAAAGGTGAAAAATGAAGCAAACTGTTATTCTTAAACACTGGCTGATCTCCCTGAGTATGACTGCACAGACCTGGAAACTTATGTCAGCTGACTGCCCATGTTACTCTTCCTAGTTGGGGCTGTAGTGATAGTCCAGTGTGGAGGGCATTTGCCTTGCGCGTGGCTGACCCAAGTCCGATCCCCGGCATCCCATATGGTCCCCCGAGCACTGCCAGGAGTAATTCCTGAGTGCAGATCCAGGAGTAACCCCCTGAGCATTGCCAGGTGTGACCCAAAAAGCAAAAAAAATATAAATAAATAAATAAAGGTGTTACTCTTCCTAGAAGCTTTGCCCTCTCCATTCAGAGACCCCCGGCAGCCCATAGTTTCATGCTCTTGGTTACAGCTTTACCTTCTACCAGCTGCTATTTTCCCTCCCACAGACTAACCATAGCAGTGAATAATAGTGAGTGTGGAGAGTTTGTGGTCCTCCCCATGCCTACAATGCCCGTTTTCACTCAGAAAAAAGAAAGCCTTGATTTGTGGTTGTCTGTGTGTTGCTCCACAATCCTTTCTCTGCGCCCTCACCAGATGTCCCTGAAGCTGATGCCTGTTCCTCTGTTGCCTTTTGATTGTCCCCAGTCCTCTGGTTCCCTGTTGGGCGCCATTTCGTGCTGGACTCCCCCACTGCCACATTGCCTTCCCGTCCTGTGTCCCACGCATGCGCGGGGTCCTGTGTCCCACATGCGCAGGGTCCTGTGTCCCACGCATGTGCAGAGTCCCTGGTGTGGTGTGATTGGGCTTTGTCCAATCAGGGCATGTTTCATTAGCTCGTACGAGCTCCTACGAGCTCGTACAACCTGCGCCGGCCAATGGGAAGTGGACACGTCGACACGCACCATCTGTGCCAGCCAATGGGAAACGGACACGCCAACCAGCACTATATAAAGGCAGCTTGCGCAGAGGGTCGGGGTCCTTTCGCCATTTTAAGTTTCAAGATTCAGGAGCTCCAGTAAAGCATGTTCTAGGAAGAATCCTGTTGTGGTTGTTCTTTACCGAGGGTGGTCGAGGGCGTCTCACAAGTGGTGCCGAAACCCGGAAAGCGCAACATCCAGGCACTAGGTAAGGACCCCCAGTTTTCCGGGAGGATTCAGAACTTAGGCGCGCAGAGTGGCGGCACCGGTAAGTTCCCTCTCTGGATAAGTAAAATAGTAAAAGTGGAGGAATTAAAAAGGAGACGGAGACAAAAAAACAAAGCAAGGTGTACACAAAGAAAAACAAAGGCCTGATCAGGGAAAAAAAGGTAACTAAGCCTCCAGGACTGTATTCAGTTCTGGATGAAATTTCTCAGGGGAAAAAAGGTAACTAAGCCTCCAGGACTGTTTTCAGTTCAGGATGAATTTTCAAACTTGTCAATCTCAGAATCTGAGGAGGAAAGGGAAGACATGTTTAATTCAGAGGAAGAGACAGAGTCAGAGGAAACTGTGGTGGCATATGAGAGGGAAAGGTATGATCTGGAGCTTACCAGACCCCTGCCATATAACCCCATAAAACAACAACTATCAAAAAAAAGGTCTCAGCGCCTCAGTTGAGGCACAAAGCCTCATTCCTCATAAAACTTGGAGAAAATTGGCTTCGGCCTTTCCTGTATTTGAGGATGTTACCACACATAATAGGTTCCATCAGTCAGTGGAATATAAGCAACTTAAAGATTTGGCTGAGGCAACCAGGAGTTATGGTGTTTCTGCGAGCTTTACAACAGCTCTTGTGGAATGCTAGCCCAAAATGCCATGACACCTTCAGATTGGTTCCATATAGCCAAGGCATGTCTAAGTATGGGTCAATACCTGGACTTTAAATCACTTTATAAAATGTAAAATGGAAAAATATTTTGGATAACAAATGGTATGGACCGGATCCTGTAATATCAAGATCCAGGGGAGCTGTTTGTGTTTTTACACAGGACAAGGAAGATCCAATTTGGGTACCAGAAAGACTGACGCGCTTCATCCGTCAAGATGACAAGAGAGCTGATCATTCTGACGTTGCTGATGAATCTGCAGCAGAGCTTTGGGAAGAAGGAATGACTTTGGGCGATAACCAGGACATGACCGATGCCAGAGCCAATATGAAAAGTCAAACAACGAAAAGCAAAATGACTGTGAAATATCTTGTGGGCAGTTGGTCGCAGGAGACGGAGGACTTGTTATATCGGCAATTGATGGACATTGTTACTTTTAACGCCACCCAAGTTGAACCCATTACCCTTGGGGATTTTACTCAGTGGATGTTTTCCCGCCTTTAACTTCTTTAAGGAATGGGCGGGGTGGGAATTTTTGGTGCAGTTTGCTGTGCTGGTGTGTTCCTTTGCCTCTGGTTGTTATGCAAACTTAGAGCACGTCATGCCCAGGATAAAGCTGTAATCATACAGGCCATGGCAGCCTTGGAGCAAGGCGCATCTCCCCAGGTTTGGCTTGCTAGCCTCAAGAGAGATCTTTGAACATGGTCTTGGCACCAGGAGGTCTTGTTGCCATTGCACCCTGTAAGACATGTTCAATAGCACGCTACAGCCTTTGCACTCTTTAGGCTTAGTGCCATTGCACAAGGAAAGGTGTAACGCTGTTGTCTCTTTCTCCAGGCAACCACCCCTCGATCAGCTGGTGCTGAAGAAGTATTGGCCTTGATCAGGTAGATGCCTAGGTGTCTTTTATAAAACAAAAAGGGGGGAGATGTTGGGCGCCATTTCGGTGCTGGACTCCGCCCACTGCCACGTTGCCTTCCCCCCGTCCTGTGTCCCGCGCATACGCAGGGTCCTGTGTCCCACACATGTGCAGGGTCCTGTGTCCCACGCATGCGCAGAGTCCCTGGCGTGGTGTGATTGGGCTTTGTCCAATCAGGGCATGTTTCATTAGCTCGCATGCGAGCTCGTGCGAGCTCGCACAACTGCCGGCCAATGGGAAGTGGACACGTCGACCAGCACCACCTGTGCCAACCAATGGGAAACGGACATGCCGACCAGCACTGTATAAAGGCAGCTTGCGCAGAGGATCGGGGTTCTTTCGTCATTTTAAGTTTCAAGCTTCAGGAGCTCCTGTAAAAAGCGTGTTCTAGGAAGAATCCTGTTGTGGTCGTTCTTCACCACGATCGGTCAAGGGCGTCCCACAGTTCCCAGCCTCTGGGGCCCACTGTCACCTTAGGGGGTGGCTGTTCTATTGCTTCTGTCTGGAAGGCGCGTCCCACACACATCTGCTAAGCTAACAAGGCTCTCATCAACTGCCAGCCTTCCCTCAAAGGGCAGCATCTCTCCAACTCCTCCTTGGAAGGTCTGTTTCACATATCTGACATCAGCGTGTGTTCAGACACTTCCTTGATTGGATTTTCTTCTTCCTTTTTTTCACATTGCTTATGATCACAGACCAATTTAATTTTTTTCTTTTTGTTTTTATCATGTTCAACAGTTCTGGTCTGACTTTCGACCATGAGGTGAATGACTAGAAGGGCAAATATCTCATGCCGTGTTTTCAGGGTATAAAGAACAGGGGCTTGGTATAGAAGCCTCTAGACCATGACGGTGTGAACATGCAGATTGTTGGTCAGATGATCCTGACTAACCCCCAACATGACACAGATGGGCTCTAGGATGGGCTATAGGCCTTCCATGGTTCCAGTCTCCATTCCGGCATTATATTAATATCTTCTTGCCTCTTTTAGTAGGTGAGGAATCTGAAGTACATAGAGATGAAGCCTCTGGCTTCAGGCCATGGACATGGCCAGACCTCAAGAAAGGACTTGACCCCAGGCCATGTGACTTCTGACACAGCTCTTGAATTCAGTCCTCGCTCCCACCTCAAAGCCAACACGCTACCAGGCAACAGGACCAAGGAAGCTGGATCCTTTTATGTGTCTTGTGTCCTTTTGTTTACCAACATTATATCCCAGTGTCTTGCAACGATTCTGCTAAGGAAACGGAACTAAATTTAATGGACCTGTTCAACGCCAAAGAACTTGGTGACAAAAGGACAATTAGAACTCAGCTTGTCTGAATCCAAATTGGTAGTCTTGTCTGATACTTTCAAAGTACATTTTGAAGATCATAATGATTGCTTAGAGAGTGCTTTTCTATTTCCCTGTAATTTATGACCATGACCAATTAAAAGGTTATCTGGGCTTTGCCACCTTGTGACAAATATTAGTGCTTATTTACATTATATTTTAGGGGACAATGTTTATTTTTGCAATATCTGTTATAACATAAATGTAGAAAGCGAACATTATAAACAGTCACTCTGCTGTAAGCTAATATAAGCTCATAGGGAAAATGAATATGTTTAATTAAATATAGGAACAATGTATAGTTAAATCATTTACAATTCAATAAGGCCCAATAAACCATTATCTCTTTACTGCTCCACTGGAATTTTCATCAACAGGCTATTTTAATAAATATCATCTTCATTTTACAAAGCTTCCTAAGAAATTTGTCAAAATCAGCAGTGATAAGCGAGAGAAGCCTAATGCTTGCATAAAGTCAGCAAACCACATTTTTTCCTAATGGATAATATTCAGCAGCATTTAGTGAGGGAGTACAGGTTACCACACATGGGCCTAAGGACTCTCTAAATACTAGCCCATTTAGTTCTGGTGACCAGCTCAGTACTAGAGTCTATCAACTCAGTACTAGAGTTATCCCTATGCTGCAAAGAGGAAATGAAAGCACAGAGAGGTTAAGTCACTCACCCAAAGGGCACAGCATTAGAAGTGGTTTGAAGGATTGGAACAATAGTAAAACAAGTAGAGCACTTGCATTTCAAGCAGCCGAACCTGGGTTCAATTCCCCAGCCCCCCATATGGTCCCTTGAGCACTACTAGGAGTGATTCCTGAGGGCAGAGCCAGGTGTAACCCCTGAGAAGTGCCAGGTATGGCCCCCAAAGAAATCAAAACAAAATGGTATGGACCAGCGTGGGCTTCAGACACCTGACTTAGAGGTTGTGCTTTCAATCACTCTATCTGACAATGGCTGAGGTGGAAGTGGAGAGCATTGAAGAAGCTGCCACCCACCCAAATTTGTTTTATCCAAAATGATACACTTCGCTCCTAGATTGTTGAACTGAATAGCTAACAGACTCTGCTATTTATGCTCTTTCCCTCTCATTTCTTAAGAGATGATGATTGACACACATTTGCTACAGTGGCAAGAGGACACAAGGCACTTCAGGAATAATGGCCTTATTAGGTACGTATAATAAATGTATATACACATATATAGAAAGTTCCAAGTGCTCTGTACAAATCATTTCTATTGGTCAACAGTAAAGGGATGTTACTATGTCAACACTAAGAGGAACAGATGAGCTATAAAAAATTCACATGTGAGTTTTGGGATAAGACCCACTAGAAAAACTTGGGGTGACCTTACTGACAACTCTACCACTAGCAGGCGCTGGGCTCCAGATTTGATTTGGTGAAGGTTATTTCATTCAAGACCAAGCTTTCATCGGTGAAATGGGAGTAAGAGCAAATAGAATATACTAATGGCATCTAGCAATCCCTCCTCTTGGGGTTCTTGTATTTAATAAAATAGAGCATGTAAATGACAAGTTTGGGTACAGTTCTAGCTACAAGCACACAAAGGCACATTAGTTGCTATGAATCTATTCTCTCAGTTAGGGCTCATTTGATCTTGTGGGATAAAACCCACCCCAATCTAATTTAGATTCCGCCCAATGTAGGGCAACCAGGGACTCTAATACCACTGGGCACAGGTCTTTCCCTTTCTCATCTCTGTGTTCACATTTCATTTCTGTGATCACTTTATTCCCTCAGACTATACTCTCCCTCCTCATTTCCCTGGCTCTGGAAGTTCTCAGGCTAATTCCCCAAAGGACTGGATCTGTTTGGAAAAATGAAATGATCATGTAAATGTGCTGGGTGGCTGAGCTTATGCAGAGACTGTCTCCTAGAAGTCCCCCTAGGCAAAAAGTGGTGGTGTATGTGTGTGTGGGGGGGAGAATCTCTGTAACTAAAGACCAAAGTTGGTACAAAGGTGATGGCAGGAATGGCTTAAAGCTCTGTGAGAATAAAGACAATGAATGTTGTCTAAAGTATTATTGAACATTCTTCCATATAGGCTCAGGAGAAAAACACTTGTCTTGAGAGCTCCAGGCTGTGACTTTGATCACCTGGAGTGTCCACATGTGCTGGATATGGTTCACTGATGCACAACCAGAGGGGTGTGTGTGTGTGTGTGTGTGTGTGTGTGTGTGTGTGTGTGTATTGTACCACAACTAATTATGGTACCCCTAGAGCCTGCTACTACAGATGTGAGGGCACCACAGCTAGAAGAGAAATCACAGGCATGTGGTAAGCACCACTAGAACCTGTGTGAGAACCACAATGAAATGAGCCTGATGCCTGATGAGCACGTGCACAGGCACCACCACAAATAACATTACCCTGGTGAGCTGGAGCTGAGTGCAGAAGCATAACCAAAGGTGTGTGACTTCCCTGCAACCCCTGCACACACACAACTATCATCACAACAAGAGGGACGTGAAGGTGAAAAATTCCTGTGTGCAACAGCTTCTCCAATGGCATTATTCTTGGGATTTCTTGAGCAAAAAAAAAAAATCAAAATTTATCTTCATCTCCACTGTGTATTATCATCTCCAGAACCCATAAAATTGTAAAATGCTACAGTGTGTCTATCCTGTGCTACCCACTTCGATCCAAATTGAGCAGCTCAGCATGATTCAGCAGAAATATTCCGGAAACACACCATCATGGTCTCACTCCTCTAGTTTCTCTTCAACTTCTGTTCACAACTGCAAGGCTGTTGCCAGTTGTTCTGCATTCCAAAGAACTCGGAAACAAGTTCCTGCCTGACTTTTAAATGATTTCTCATTTTCCCTTTCCTAGCCAGGTCTGTGAAGTTCTGACTCTACTCCTTGATATTTCCCACCTCTTTGGCAAGAAATTCCCCGGAGTCATTGCATCTCCTGTGAGGAGGCAACTGCCGTATCTCACAAAGGTTTGACTCCACTGTCACCACCTCAACCTCCAGTGCACACGATGCAGAATGAAGCTGACTGCTGCTTCTCCAGTTCCTCACGCCCATAACAAATGACTGTGCATGTGTACGCCAGGCAAGTCTTCTCTCTCTCTCTGGACAGCACAGTCACGGAATAGCATTAGAATCTACTGAGAGTAAAGACATCGCCCAGACTTGCTCTTCAACAATGTAGATGGACCTCAAGTTTCAAACAATGAGCAGGGGGCATTGTTAACCCAGCTCCCAGGATTCCCGCGCAGGTGCACTTGGGCCAAAATTACTTGAAATACCAAAATTCATAAGGCTGTATTTTTTTCTCTCTGATTTACTGTTTTCCTATACCATGTTTAGGATTTGGGGGGATCAATTTATCAGGTTATTTTTAACTGTTCTTGATTACTTGTTAAGCATTTAATAACCTCCTTCCATGTTCCAGGCTGAGCTGAGATGCTAAAATGACTAATGATCATTCTTATGCTGATTTTTCCCATGAACTGTCTATATAACTGAAAACATTAATTAAAGTCTTTAAATTTTAATGGACTGAAAAGAAATAAGAGTTTATTTTTTTTCTTATTACAAAATCAATATACGTTAATTGTAGAAAATTTGGGGATAATAAATTCATCACCCCAAAACCCAGAAAATTAAAGTCATACATTAGTCCAATTTCTGCAGATAACCAGTGGAAATAATTTGGTATTTCTAGTATTTTAATATATGTATTTATATGTATATAAACATGCCCAGGTATGATCATTATGTATACTGTTTTTGCCCTGACTTTTTGTTTAATTTCACTATAATAGTATAATTGCTCTGTTGTTTTGTTGGTCATATGTGTCTCATAGTTGGGTACCCAATGACCTTTAATCAATTTACACTTCACATTTATCTTGTTTCTGGACATTTTTACTACTCTTATAAATTGACATTATAACATTATATATGTATATATATGTATATATAAGTGTTATAGCTAACTCTATATGGGCAAATATACAAAGAATATTTAGCCAAATATTTATAAACATTAAAAATTATTTCTATCAGATAAATTCTATCATATAAATTTCTATCAGATAAATTCTAAGTCAGTCAATCCTGAGTCAAAAGATAAGTTAGCTGTGTGTTCTTAAAATAAAACAAACGGACCATTTACTTAATGTTTACTGAATGCCAAGCACATCGACATTTTATTTCATTCTATGTCACAGCAAGCATTATCATCTGCATTTTAGATCTAAAAAAAGAAGTTTGGAAGGCAAGTGATGTGCACAAGATTAATATACCTGGATGTGATCATAAGATAGAGACTTTAAATGTCCAGAAATCCCACTGGCATATATGCCAAGAACATAAAAACATTAACTTAAAAAGAGGGCAGAGCGATAGCCAGCGGTAGGGCGTTTGCCTTGCACGCCGCCTGTGTCGGCCTGGGTTCGATTCCCCGTATCCCATATGGTCCCTGAGCACCGCCAGGAGTGATTCCTGAGTGCAGAGCCAGGAGTAACCCCTGAGCATTGCCGGGTGTGACCCAAAAGAAAGAAAAAAAAAAGATACATACACTCCTATGTTCATAGCAGTTCCAAGTCAGGAAAGAGAAAAACCCAATGGCCAATGAACGATGATTGGGTAAAGAAGTTGTATATAGGGGGCTAGAAAGATCGAACAGGAGTTAGTATATCCTTGATTTTTATCTCTGGCATCACATAGCCCCCTTTAAGTAGAGCTGAGGTAATGTGGTGGTCTCCAGAACCAACGGGGTCTGAGCAGCACTACATTTGGGGGATTTTCATTCGACACAACAGCTCAATTGGCCAAGAATCACCAGAACGGGCCTCCCCAGAACTAGTGAGCACTGCTTGGGAGACCCTCTCTGACAAAAAAAAAATTGCACACAGAGTGAATACAAAGCTACAAGAGACGATGAACTCTTGTGGTTTGCTGCAATTGGGAATGGAACAAGAGGGTATCATGTTAGACAAAATAAATCACAGGGAGAAGAACAAATGCCAGATGATCTTACTCACGTGTGGTAAAGACACGGGAATAGACAATATCAAGTGATGACAAACACTTGACCTTTGCCTACAGAACTGAGGTCACCAAGCAGTGGGGGAGGGGACGAGGGAGGGAAGGAAGAGGCAGACAAGAACAGTTGGGGGGGGGTCATGGGCACTAGAGAGCAGTCACTCTGAATATCAAAGGCGTCCAACATTAAACACCATTGCACCATGTCGCCTAAATTACAATCACACTAATTTTCAAATGCTGTGTACACACTGTAAACAATCTTTTGTAGTGCATCTTTTTCTGGGTTGTCTCTGATTAATTTTCCTCCTTTCTCCTCTCTTCCCTACTCTTTGTCTCCTCCCCTCTTAGGCAAGCTCTAATACGTCCTTGAAGGGTTGGTTGCTCTGTAGTTTGCTGTGGTGCACCATAAGGGAATCAAGCTGCATATTGACTCTCCCACCTCATCCCTCCTGACTCTCCCACTTCATCCCTCCTGACTCTCCCACCTCATCCCTCCTGACTCTCCCACCTCATCCCTCCTGACTCTCCCACCTCATCCCTCCTGACTCTCCCACCTCATCCCTCCTGACTCTCCCACCTCATCCCTCCTGACTCTTCCACCTCATCCCTCCTGACTCTCCCACCTCATCCCTCCTGACTCTCCCACCTCATCCCTCCTGACTCTCCCACCTCATCCCTCCTGACTCTCCCACCTCATCCCTCCTGACTCTCCCACCTCATCCCTCCTGACTCTCCCACCTCATCCCTCCTGACTCTCCCACCTCATCCCTCCTGACTCTCCCACTTCATCCCTCCTGACTCTCTCACTTCATCCCTGACTCTCCCACTTCATCCCTGACTGTCCTACATCATTCCTCCTGACTCACCCACCTCATCCTTCCTGACTCTCCCACCTCATCTCCCTGACTCTCTCACCTCATCCCTCCTGACTCTCTCACCTCATCTCTCCTGACTCTCCCACCTCATCCCTCCTGACTCTTCCACCTCATCCCTCCTGACTCTCTCACCTCATCCCTCCTGACTCTCCCACCTCATCCCTCCTGACTCTCCCACCTCATCCGTCCTGACTCTTCCACCTCATCCCTCCTGACTCTCCCACCTCATCTCTCCTGACTCTCCCACCTCATCCCTCCCTGACTCTTCCACCTCATCCCTCCTGACTCTCCCACCTCATCCCCTCCCGACTCTTCCACCTCATCCCTCCTGACTCTCCCACCTCATCCCTCCTGACTCTTCCACCTCATCCCTCCTGGCTCTCCCACTTCATCCCTCCTGACTCTCTCACTTCATCCCTCCTGACTCTCCCACCTCATCCCTCCTGACTCTCCCACCTCATCCCTCCCGACTCTCCCACCTCATCCCTCCTGACTCTCCCACCTCATCCCTCCCGACTCTTCCACCTCATCCCTCCTGACTCTCCCACCTCATCCCTCCTGACTCTTCCACCTCATCCCTCCTGACTCTCCCACCTCATCCCTCCCGACTCTTCCACCTCATCCCTCCTGGCTCTCCCACTTCATCCCTCCTGACTCTCTCACTTCATCCCTCCTGACTCTCCCACCTCATCCCTCCTGACTCTCCCACCTCATCCCTCCTGACTCTTCCACCTCATCCCTCCTGACTCTCCCACCTCATCCCTCCCGACTCTCCCACCTCATCCCTCCTGGCTCTCCCACTTCATCCCTCCTGACTCTCTCTACTTCATCCCTCCTGACTCTCCCACCTCATCCCTCCTGACTCTCCCACTTCATCCCTCCCGACTCTTCCACCTCATCCCTCCTGACTCCTCCCACCTCATCCCTCCCGACTCTTCCACCTCATCCCTCCTGGCTCTCCCACTTCATCCCTCCTGACTCTCTCACTTCATCCCTGACTCTCCCACTTCATCCCTGACTGTCCCACATCATTCCTCCTGACTCTCCCACCTCATCCTTCCTGACTCTCCCACCTCATCTCTCCTGACTCTTTCACCTCCTCCCTCCTGACTCTCCCACCTCATCCCTCCTGACTCTCCCACCTCATCCCTCCTGATTCTCCCACCTCATCCCTCCTGACTCTTCCACCTCATCCCTCCCTAAAGAAGCTTCCACTTCAACAACAGTCTTTGTCCCTCAGAGCCTTGTCCACCTTCAATACTATTTTACTTATTTATTTTGCCTCTCAGTCCTACATTTATATAAAAGAATATAATTAACCTCCTTGGGACGCTCACAAAAGCAGCAGCTGCTACACACATCTATGTAATCAACTCTGAACTTTTAGGGAATGAGCCTAATTTTGTGAGTTGGTTTGTCACTTTGCTATCATTCTTTTCTTCCTTTGGCTACTTCTGGACATTGTTATGTCATTTAAGAATAAAAAAGGAGGGTCAGTTGGGGTTCATTTGATCACTTGATCACTTGATATTCTGTTATTCATCGATTTGCTCGAGTGGGCACCAGTAAAATTTTCATTTGACCTTATCACGTGCCAGTGTAGCCCAATGGCATTTGCTTGCTCCAGGAATATGAAGAGCCTCAAACTGTTTGTTCAGGGTCTTGATGAAGAAGTCTGACCATCTTGTAGGTGGGCAACCATGTGATCTTTTGATGTCCCTTGGGATCCAGTCCGGTAATGGCTGTAGTCCAGCAGTCATCTCCAAATCGCATTACATGTCCAGTCCATCTGATTTTTTGACACCTTGATAAACGAGACAGCATCCCTGACTATCTTCAGTGGAGGTCGGAACAATAGGGGTTATTTCTGGGAAAACTTTATTCTTAATGAATCTTATGATTAGAGAGAGAGAAAGTTGGAATTAGCAGGGAAAATATTTTTTTTTCTTAAAAAAGTACATGGACGGTCAATGCTCCTAATAGTCCATCCATGTACTTATAAATAATGCTATTTCTAAAGTCGAGTACATGCTACTTTTATTGAGCACCAATTAGATTGGATAATCTTTATTACTCTAGATTGAATACTCATTCTAGCTATTAATTGATGAGCAAGTGGTGGGTTATACCACAGAGACACCTGAAAACACTTTGGGTGAGCGTTTTCAGGATGACTGACCTTTTGCTCTCTGAAGTTGCCCTTTCGTGTTGGCAAGGAAAAAGATGTAAAATTTGGCTCTGTCTGTAAAGGTAGGCACTGCGGCTGTTGACCATGTCTAATCCTATAATCGTCTCTGCCTTTCTGCAGGTGTGATGCTGCTTCTTCTGTGGCCTCTAGCTCAACGTGTTAACAGCTGCCATCGCCCCTAGGTCTGTCACACAATTAGTCTTGTGATGAACTATGCAAGTTGCTTTATTGCACCCGAGAACATTTTCATATGTTGGGCCTTGAACTTTAAGGGAGCATACATACATTATGTTCCATATGGCACTGTTTTGCAGAGTGGATTAGAAAACACAATGCTCAGTTTCAAAGTTCATCTTTAGGATGAACCAAATGAAAGTTATTCTCCTCTTCCTTAGTTCCCAAAATAGATATCAGAAATGTTTCCCTGATTTCTTAAAACGTGAAAATCCAGAAGCAACATTTCAGCAGCTTTCTAGGACTGACTAGCAATCTTTCAGTTAAGAATGAAAGGTAGAATAATCATGAAGTTTGGGGCGAGGTGGGATCTCGAGGGAATCTAAGAGCAGTCCAAGTGAAAAAAGATCAATACATTTTATTACCAGAAAATCAGTGCTTTGATTAATTTAGAACATGAGTTTTCTTTTACTGATTTAAAACCTCAGTTCCTTACTTTCAAGAAAGACTACAACTTGTAAACTTTCATCAAACAGCTCACCATTTAAAAATACACATCTTCAATTCTTTTAAATTTTTCTATAATGCTGTTGTCATTTACATGACAAATACTATAATTTATATGACAAATACTGCAATGCCGGCATCATTTAAAAAGGAAGAAAAAACTAATATGTCATTTTCCTCAGTGGTAGGATTATATGGGAATAATCATTAGGAAAATTAAGTAGGAAAAAAGGTTTAAAGAGACTTAAACTGTCCATTAATGGGAACATTTTTTAAAAATATTCATTTCAGTAAGATTTTATTCTGCAAGCTTTATTACAAAAATTAAAATCGAATTATTACTGTCATGATATATGTTTTAATGCATTAGAAAGGTCATGATTTTAAATACCAAAAGTGGCAACATTATTAGTAAGGCATTTAAGACTCATGATCTCCAAATTATTAAAATACATTTTTAAATGAGCTACTTAAAATGTTATTTTCCAAATAAGGCTAATTGTTCAAAAGGTATTTATTTTTTGAATGTCCAAAACAACAACAACCCTGCTTTGGGGGGAACGTTCATCTCCTTTGCAAGACGTAAGGAATGAAAGAGAAAATGCTCAATTTGCATTCTGGTGGTCATGTCTGAGGGAGGGTCTAGTGCTAAATAGGGAGCGAGCAAGGCGACAACTGGGGGGTCCTGGGGTCTGTACCAGCTGCTCCTTTCAGACTACGGATTCCCATTCCAATTCCAGAGAAGGAGATTGCCTGGGGTGGGGAACAGTACAAAGGATAAAACAGCTGGGTGCTGCCGTAAAGCGGAAAATGACCAGAGCGACCAGAGCTTCTCGGCTGAGTGGGAGCCCTCGTTAGCAAGTCCAGAAGATGTGGTTGAATTACACGGCACGAGGAGGCGAGCTGGCTGCCCACAGCCTGGGCTGTAGGTTCTCCGCTGTGAAAGTCAGCCTGTTCTCTGGGGGCCAGGCCAGGGTTTCCTGGGTGTGTGTGGCCTCTGAGTCCCTGTTGGATCCTGAGGCTATTAGCCTGGAACTGGCAGGTCAAGTTTAGCAGTGATTTCTAATTTACAAGCACTGAGGACTTCTCTTTCATGGCTAGGGAAGTGATCTGATCTCGGAATGAAAGCACTTACATTCTCCCTTTTCTGGATCAATGCCATCCCTGTATTCAGGGAAACGTTACGGAATCAATTATTTTTTTAACCCCACAAATGTTGGTTCCCATTACAAAAGTATGTGCAAATTTAAAAGATATACTTGGACACTGTGATTGTTATGTGACACATGTAAATGATAGGTACAGAAAAAAAGTACAAAGTAGACACTTTGCAAAGATACTTAATGGTACTTATTAGAGTATCATTGTTGCCATTAATCAAAGCCAATGTCTTATAACTGGTAATCGTTAAAACTCATAATTATATAAGACATAATGTCTTGTAACTTGTAATCATTACTCAGAATCTTATAGTATTAGTCATATTGCATTTGAAAACTGTTTCTAGTCTAACGTATAAACAGATTTTTTTCCCCAAATTACAGTGTGAAGCAGCCATTACACCCTTATTGTGCAGCTGAAATGGAGCCACCACAGGTTAAGTGAGTAGCCACATGCCCGAGACTGGTCTGGGTCAGCTTCTGTATTGAATTTCAAGTCTGCTCTCTGCAGGTGACTATCAAGACTGCAGACTAACACCTTCAATTGGTTTGGCCATGTAGCAATTAGAGCTATTGTGCCCACCATTGGACAGAGCTATTGCACCCACTTGAACTACATTATATAAGGATGCTCCTTAGCCCAAGTATAGCAGTGAATGAACTTCAAACACCTTTGACTCTAGACTTTCACCTACTCAGGAATCATTTTCTCCCATGTTAAATATTGGTTGGGGAAACGTAGGGTCTACTGGGGAACAAAGCTCCCCAAACTGTAGGGTTTTTCTTGTATATTTCTCAGTTTCTAACATTTTGTGGGGGAGGAATCATTCCTTTCTGGATTTAAATGGTCATACAATAGTCACATATTTCTCTATGTTAGACCCTCTAGCTATAGGAAACTTGGTACATTAACTTGTTTGATTCTCATGTAAGTGCTGAGTTAAGGAGCAGTAGTGTCTCCATTTCACAGAAGTAAAAATAAATGCTGGGGGCTGGAGCAATAGCACAGCAGGTAGGGAGTTTGCCTTGATGCAACCAACCAGGGTTCGATGAATCCCATATGGTACCCAAGCATCTCATATGGTCCCCGAGCACCGCCAGGAGTAATTCCTGAGGGCAGAGCAAGGAGTAACGAGTAACCCCTGAGCACTGCGGAGTGTGACCCAAAGAGAAAAAAGAAATGCTCCAGAAAGTGCTGTTGCTTGGGTAAGTCTGCCTGAGCGGTGGTGGGCTTCCTCTTTCCTCAGGGGACCATGAATCTTCACTAGTCGCCACCTTCTCACTCTGAGAAGTTGTTCCACATACTTCCAAATGCATGTGGAGGCCAGACAGAAAAGCACAGGGGTTAAAGGCCTCCACTTCCCTCTTCCTTTCATACATTTTCCCCTCCGTGGTTCTTTTCCTCCTGATTGTCATTTTCAAGAGACAGAAAACGACAGCATGTAAGAGAGTCCAAAGGATAATGCAAACTTCTCTTTCCTTTCCCAGCCTACCTAGGAATGCTGATAAGATTTATTGCTCCACATTTTTTCCTTCTGGCCCCACTCCTGGGTTTTATTATGCAGATCAGAAATAGAATTTTTGAGGGGGTGGTTGGCAGAGATGTGGGGATGTAAAACATAGGGAGGAATGTAAAATGTGAAAAGGAGCCTGAGGAAGAGGATCACGATTTCTTAAGTCTGAGAGAACCGAGGGATAGTACTTGATTGCAATATTGGAAACGGGGTGTGGAAGAGACCTGGGGGTATAGGCATTCAGGAGGTACAGGGCTTGGGCTACCTAGAGTTAGACAAATGGAAAAGTAAAATAAATTGCAGAGGAAAAACTGTACTGCTGATGTAAGCTTAGAATTGTAGCGCTCACTGTTCTCTGAGGACAAGCAAGCAGACAGCGATGATGATTTTGGTTTGGGCTTGTGGGATTTTGAGCCTCCAGATACAGCCTACACTGAGAGCAAATGAGGCAGAGCTTTGAGATCTCTCTGTGCTGGCTGATGGCTCTGGGGTTGATAAAATCTTCACTTATGAAAGTGACCAGAAGATTTGAAATCTTGATTTACATAAAGTAGCTGTGCAGTATGCAAGATCCTAGTTTTTTTTTTCCATTTTGGGTCACAACCTGCAATGGTCAGAGGTTACTCTGGCTCTGCACTCAGGAATTACTCCTGTCGGTGGTCAGGGTACCATATGGGATGCCGGGATCGAACCCGGGTTGGCTGCATGCAAGGCAAACGCCCTACCCGCGTGCTGTTGTTCCTGCCCACTGAGTGTCATTTAAAAATAACTTCACTTAAAAATTACTTATTTATAATGCCATATTATTTTCTTTATGTTTTCTTAGGATATATGATAGGGTTAATTTCTATTAATCAATTTATGATTATTAAATGATCAATTAATTAAATTAGTACTATGATTATTAAATGTCAGATCCATATACTGATTTTATGTATCTGGGTCTTATAAAAAATTTTAGGGTAAAAAGAGATCACCAGTAGAAAAAGATGAAGCAATCATGAATCACCTGAATAATTATCACTTGATTAAGATTATCCAAGTGATAAAGTTCAGATTATCACTTGGAATAAGAGCTGTTGGCAATATAGTGAAAATGAATTTATGAAAAAAAGCAACATGCAGAGAAAGGAAATAATCAGGAAGAGTAATGAGTCCTCTTATTCTAAAGTTTCTCTCAGTTAAACATTACAAGTCAACTAATTTCTTTGTTAGAAAGTCCTTCTGATATAACCATACTGAACTCCTTTTTTTTTACATCAATGATCACTTTCTTGTATAATGGTGAGATCCTGGTGGTGAATTTGTAATACAGCTCATGAAGGATCTTGATTTATTGAGTTTGAACGCCCTGTTTGGCTAGAGCTTCGATGACCGCTTCAGTCTCAATAGAATCTGAGGCTTTCTTTAAATCAATGAACGTTAGGCAGAGCGGCATCTTGAACTCCCTACAAACCTTAATGAGCTTGGTTACACTGTGGATTTGGTGATTTGTGCTGAATCCTTTTCAGAAGCTAGCTTGCTTGCATCGTACTTCATCTAATGTTCTGCCAATTCTGTTCAGGATAACTTGAGCTAACAGCTTGTAGATGACGGACAACAAGCAGATCGGGCAATAGTTGCCAATGTCATGAATAGTTGCCAATGTCGTGCGTGTCTCCCTTCTTTAGCAGTAGAACTGTCCTGGTTTTCCACTGGGAAGGAACCTTGCATTCAGACAGGCAGCGCGTGAAGAGCTGAGCCAGTGTATTGATGAGTACTGATAGCAGGTGTTCAGGTCTGACTTTATCTGGGCCGGGTGCTGTCCGCTTCTTTACTGATGAAATGGCATGTCAAATTTCAGAAGGGAGAACATTGGGAATGACATATCCATCCTGCAGAATTTGGTATGGGGCAAGTGGATGTGGCTATCAAAGAGATCTGAGTAGAAGTCATGGATAATCTTCTCCATTGCCTTTCTGGAAGATATAATAGATCCATCAAAGATGTTGGAGGGCAGTCATCTTGATCTTATAGTTGATGAAGGACAGGTGGACATTACGAATGCTTTTCCAGGCTTCTGCTGCATTGGCCAGTATTGCTGCTCCTCTCTGTGCTGAACCAGTCAGTTGAATTCTTCATTGATGTCATCAATGATAGCATCTTCAGCACCAATTAGAATGGGAAGAACATCATGTGACAATAAGAATGGGATGGAATGGGAGTGAAGATAGATGGTCAGCAACTACATTACCTTCACTTAGCTGATGACATTGTTCTAATAACACCAAACATTAGCCAAGAGGCACAAATGCTGATTGACTTCGACCATGAATGTGGAAAGATAGGTCTACAGCTAAATCTAAACAAAACAATGTTCATGAAAAATGAACTAGTTCCAGATGCTCCAGTCAATCTCAACGGAACAAACATCTCTGAATGTAGCAGTTATGTGTACCTAGGTCGAGAACTCAACACGATGAATGATCTAGCACCTGAGCTGCACAGGAGGAAGAGAGTGGCATGGAATGCCAAATAGCTAAAAGGACAAAGAACCTCTGGCTCCAGGCACATCTCTTTGACTCCACTGTTCTCCCTGCATTGACATATGCCTCAGAGACCTGGCCCTATGAAAGCAGGATGAGAACGCTATTTGGTTCTCCCAAAGAGGAATCAAAAGATCTATGCTTGGAATATCATGCCTCACTCAAGTGAGAGAAGGTATCCGGAGTTCCAACCTTCATTGCTGATTGAGAATTGGGACACTGTCTTATTTGCCAAGCATCAAAAATCAGATAGGCTGGACATGTAATGTGACTTGGAGATGACTGCTGGACTAGAGCTGTTACTGACTGGATCCCAAGGAACATCAAAAGATCATGTGGCCGCCACTTACAAGATGGTCAGACTTTTTCATCAAGACCCTGGAGCAAGCAGATGCCCTTGGGTTGCACTTGCTTGTGACAGGACTAATGGAGATATTACTAGTGCCCATTATTTCTTTTCGTGGTGTCTGCTACATTCAGGTAAACTCCCTCTTTTATAGAAGTGTCAGATTCTATATAACCTCCTGAGCAGAATTATTCATGGGAATATGGCTTGTTTACATCAAAACCATGTTCCTGATTACTAGGCATTTGAGTCCTAAATAAACTTTATTTTGTTCAGAAGTATGTTGTCATTCAGCAAAGAACTTGCCAACAGCAATGAGAAAACTTTATTCAACAACATGCTGATGCTCCTGTCTATTACGTGCACTGATGATTCATTTATCAACCATTCACCAATCATAATGTAAACCCTTACATTTTTACCCAAAATTCAGTTTCTTCTAATTTTGGATCAGTAGATATTGATAAGGAAAATTCAAGTGTGATATGTTTCTCTGAGCCAAGTTTGTTGGGAAAAAAATCAAGTAAAAATACTGAGCCACATATGCTGATGTTCAGCTCCTGACTTACTCCTGGCTCTGCTTGGAGTCTCTCCTGGTCCAGGGGGACCATATGCGATGCTAGAGATTGAACTAGGGTTGAGCACATACAAAGCAGCATCTTAATGTCTGTACCACCTTTCTGGCTCCAAGTAAAAGTCTTTAAATAGATGCTTATTATTGAAAGAAGAGGTCTATAAGTAGAAGATGTGGAATCCAGTGGCAAGAAAATATCTGAAAATATTTCAAATCATAAACTTAAAATGCAAGAGGATTAAAAGTGCAAAGAACTCAATGCAGGGATTAATGTTAAGATTCAGTGTGAAAAGGGACAGAAAATGCAAAAATTCTACCCAGACATTTTCTCTCTTGCCAGCTCTCTCACGATAAAGTGGATTTCTGACGACTCATTTTTCTCCCAGCCACTCTGTCATGGAAACGCCATCAGTGCTTTAGAGCTGATGAAAAAAGTGTTGCCAATGCTATACAGGACAGGGTAGTAAGAGAAAAGGTTCCTTTGTAGCACGTGGAATTCTTTTTCTGGGGGTACCCGGCAGTGTTGGAGGAAGGTGCACTTGCGTGTCATGTCCCCAGGCCCCAGCTAGCAAAGCGTGAGTTCTAGTCTTTCGTGCAATCTCCCCAGTCCTTTGTGTGAAATTTTTCACTTTGTGATCAGAAAACTGGTCCTGTATCTAATTAATCACGTAATCAATCCTACTTGCTAACTAATCATATGGGCTTTTTAAATTAAAATAGCCACAAATTGTGGCTTTTTTCAATTATGAATTTCTAATGGACGCAGCTGTGGCGATTAGAAGCAATATTATCTTCAGGTGAAGCAAGTAGCTAGGAAGCAGAATGTGATTTGCAAACAGATGAAAGATCATATATGTAACATGACTGTCTTCCTGTCCAGAAGCAACTGAATGGAGATGCAAATGAAAGTGTGAAGAATGACCTATAGCTTGTAAAGGAAACCAGGGAATGGCGAGCGAGGCGCCCGGAGAATAAAAAAGATACCTGATTAAAACTCAAGGCTAGATGCCAGGCTTCATTGGTAAGCTATCTCCAAGTTTCTTCAACAGTGGGTGGCCCTAGGGGCCATGAACTGAACTGGTGGTGAGAGGCGGGGGTTGCAATAGGGGGTAAAACTCATGACAAATTTGTTCTAAAATAAATTTATGATTCATCATCAGCAAAAATTTGTCTAGCTATTTTATATATCTGGGGTTGTTTAAAAATCCCTCTGGTGCAAAGGGGTTGCAAGTGGAAAGAGTTTAAGAAGCACTGTCTGTTCAGGGCAAGGGAAGGGAACCTGTCGCTGTCCCAGCCGGTGAGCAGGATCCGCTCACCCTGAATGAGTGGCTTCTTCTCCCGTCCCTCCCCATCCCTGCCTCCACCCAGACACACCCCAGCCCTGGCTTCCCAGACTGTTTCCTGGGTCCCTGTCCCACTGTGTCTTCCCTGAAACACTGATGCTTTTTCTTGGCTCTTGGTGTTTGTCTCCACACCACACCCCAGATCTTCTATTGGCCTCCAGTTCTGCCAGGGATCCGTCCCAGATAGAATGCTTGGCTCCTGCCCAATCTCCTTCCTGCTTGAGCTGTGTTCCAAAGGGGCGACAATGTTCTGCCAAGCAAGAAGCAGGCTCTGAGGATGGCCTGAGGTTCAGGATCCCGCAGAGGCTGAGCCGTGAGCCCCAGCCTGAAAGACGAGGTTCCTGCTCTCCCTAAGACTCCACCCTCGTAGGCTGACATGCCTGACCGCAAACTTGACTGTTCGTTTGTTTATTTTGCCGTGTGCTTACACTTCCTATTAACAACGAAGAGGAAGAATCTCTAAACCTCTGATTTTCATCTCATTTTCCAATTCACTGTTGTTTTGCATCTCACTGGGCACCCAACCATTGCCAGCGTCACAAACACACTGAGCCCATGTTAAATATGAGTTGTCTAATAGTTTATTGTGTCCAGCACTCCAGCTCCTTACTTCAGAAATTCTGGCTCTCAAAAGCTTTGTTTCTGGCCTGCAGGAGTGGTTCCGAGACTGAGGCCCAAGTTTGGCATGCAAGAGCTCTGGTATCAACTCCCAGCACCACACAGTGCCCTGAGCTCCCCTGGGAACAATCTTGAGAACTGCCTCCAAAGCAGCTGCTAAGTATCCCCAGGTACGCCCCGCCAAAAACAAAACAAAACAAAACAAAAATCCCAACTCCACAAAAAGCCCCTCAAAATCCAAAACTATTTTCACTTTTCTGTGCCATCCTCCTGATCTTTATTATGAAACCAACTACTACATAACCCATACTTTGCATGAATATATAAAAGAGTACAAAGTGATATATATTCAAGGCAGGAAACTAAGCCAATATTGTCCATCAAATAGGATCATTACAAGTAAACTTTCCCCAAAGTGGGTGATATTGTTCCCCCAAGGTGTGGCTGGAATAATCTAGCAGGTGGTAATAGTCTTAGGTTCAAGTGGGGAAGACTGTTGTTTGCCTTAAAAAGGTAGATTTCCTGGTCTTGGCAGGGTGGGGGATTGGTTGATAAGTCATTTTTTTCTTTAACTTAAAACATTTAATATTTTATATTTTTTGTTTGCAATCCTATTAGAAACAGGTTCTCGTGGACACAAGTTCAACACCACACCCATCATCGGCATAGCCATCTCTCTTTCTCTTAGGAAGCCAGCCCCTCCCTCTCACCACCTCCCCCAACTCAATTGAGTGGGTCAGTTCGCCTGTTCATTGCCTTTGGATCTTGGTTTGCTACCTCACTACCTATCTTTAAGCCCCAGATAGGAGAGAGACCAGTCTGTGTCCTTCCCTTTCATTTTGACTAACTTCATCAGCATGATCTCGTATAGTTCAATGCATGCTGTTGCAAATTGCATGATTTTGTGCTTTCTTAGAGCTGCATGGTATTTTGTCATGTATATGTACCACAACTTCCTGATCCATTCATCTGTAGTTGGACATTTGAATTTTTTCTTATCTTGGATACTGAGTGTCCTAAGCGCAGTGATGAACACAGGGTGCATGTGTCCCTCTGAATTAATGTGTTTTGTGTCCAGGGGATAGATGCTAAGAATTGACATTGCTGGACTGTATGAAAGCTCTATTCCTGCTGTTTTTTTAGAAATCTCCTTACTTCTTTCCCCACAGTGGTATTTATCACAGGGTGGTAGGCCAAATAAGTTCAGGAGTCCTGACCACCATAAAATAGAAAGCTAAGCAGATGTAGGAGAAGAATCAAACTGAAATTATTTCAGTTATAATAGAGAAAAGGCAGATCTTGGCATTTTATTTTATTCTTAGCCAAAACACCAATCTGGTCATAAAAGACTCAAAAGCTGGTTTTGTTATAAAGAAGGAAACTTCTCCTGGGCAACTCTTCAGGTGGGCACTAAGGCTTTTCCACACACCCGCTCCCATACCCCCCAAGTACTTACTCTACTGCTAGATACCACACTTTACTCCAAGCAAACTCCTTAAGGATCTATTACCAGTTTACTCTGGTTTTGCTTACATTTCCTTTTTTTCTGTCATTTAACCCCATTTTGTCTTGTCCTTGGTGAGATGCACAGAGTGCCACATGGTCACCTGTATGTCCTCCAGATCTTCGGGAGCAGTGTTTTACAAAGAGGAGCCATATAACCTCCTGTGGGACCTGGAGGACATTCCAAGGGATCGCATGTGAAAAAATCGTACTGATGGGGATCAAGGCACCTAACTAGGTGGTCTAGTGGTAGGGCAGGCAAACCACAGGAAAGAAACAAGATCAGAATGGGGCCACAGTCATTCACAAAATGGTTGAGAAACACTAATTATATGCTTTGATAAACAATAAAACCAACTCTTGTTTTTTAGGGGCATCATCTGGCGGTGCTCAGGGCTTACTTCTGGTTCTGTGCTCAGGAATCACTCCTGGCAAGCTTGGGTTGCCGAGGATGGAACTCAGGTCAGATGCATGCAAGGCTAGTAACTTACCCACTGTACTCTCTCTGGATCAATAAAAACCAAATTTTTACACCACTGGAATATTATCATTCTGTCTAAATACCTACAAATAGGTATACTAATATCAGGTTTGCTCCATTCCTGTTGTTCTTACAATAATACACAATAAAATTAACAAGATAAGAGTTAAAATTCAAAATGCCAACTAAACATTTACTTCAACTTACATACAGTGAGGTCTCGAACTGGCCAGCAGCTGAGTACGCCAAGCCCAGGTAATAGGAAGCTAGTCCTTCCATCTTTTGTCATTGCCTACAAGAAGAATTTGGGAAAAATTATTGTGGTATTAAATAAATTAATGTATTACAGCAAACAGAATCCTTGCTCTTTCATATAGTAGGGGAGCTATATTACCAAGCTCATCTGAACAGACTGCAAGTATACTGGGAAACCTAAGTGCACAGAATAAACCAGTGTAGGTAAATACAATTTACCTGGACCACACACACTAGACTGAGACACATGGGCAATATTAGGTGTATCTCTCTGCATGCACAGCTCCATACTATCATCTTGACCTTCCTGTATAATTTCCATATTGGGCTATCATGTAAACAACCATTGTCATGGCGAAAAAGAATGGAGTCTAGCACAGGGAAAGTATAGGCATGGTGGTAGGAAGAATGAGGTGGTGAGTCATTAAGTGGTGAAATGGCCCTGAAACTTCAGTGGGGACTCTTAAGAACGTATGAAATGAAACCTCAGAATTTAAAATACTGTAAACATTTTTAAAAGTTCATTTTAAAAAGATTTGTGGCTTTCCAACAGTTATTACCATAAGCCTGAAGTCAGAGGTGAATTGACTCAATGTTATACCACATACCAACTGGCATTGTGCCACATACCAACACATCCCCAATCACAGACTAGCATTCAGTTTAGTCTCGAAGAGCCCAGATAATAAATAAAGAAATCATTGTTCTCATGGATGCGGGAGAAAGAGGCTCTCATTCACTGTTGGTGGAAATGCCAACTGGTCCAGCCCCTTTGGAAAAACAATACGGACATTCCTCTAAAAACTGAATATTGACCTCCCATTTGACCCAGCAATACCACTCCTGGGAATATATCCTGGAGACCCAAAAACACATAGCTGAAACACTGTTTGCAGTTCTATATTCATTGCAGCACTATTCACAATGGCCAGAATCTGGAAACAACTTGAGTGCGGAAAAGCAGAAGACTGGGCTAAAGAAACTATGATACATCTACACAATGGAATACTATGCAGCTGCCAGGAAAAACAAAGTCATGAAATTTGGCTACAAATGGATGAACATGGAGATTGTCGTGGAGTGAAATTAGTCAGAAAGGAAAGGACAGATATAGAATGACTGCATTCATTAGTGGGATATAAATAGATACCAGTATTCTACAAATTGTAAGAAATGGTAATACCAGACTAGAACTGAGCATTAAATGTACACAAATGGATTTACATGATAATCCTTAAATGCACATATGGCAAGCCACAATGGCGAGAGAGAGAGAGAGAGAATGATGAGAGAGAGAGGAAAGAGAGAAAGAGAGAGAGAAGAGGAAGAAAAGTGCCTGCTACAGAGGCAGGCTGGAGAAGGGCGGAGGGAATCTGGGGACATTGGTGGCAGGAAATGTGCTCTGGTGGAGGGATGGGTTGCTGGGACACTGACCAAAAATCCAAACAAGAACATCTTTGTAATTGTATATCTCACGGTGGCATAATAAAAAAATTTTAAAAAGGTATCTCAGTATGCCTATAAAAAAAAAGAAAATATTGCTCTGATTCGGTTCACTTGGAAAGCCATTGCTTAAAACTTGGGTCATTGTTTAAAACCTGGCTATTGTTTAAAAACCTAGGTCAAAGTGACTCCACAGGGTTTGGAATTTCACAAAATTCCATATCTACTTCGAAATCCATACATACTTTATTCATGATCTGTAATGTTCCTAACAACTTTTCACAAATAAATCTAAATTTAACTCTGATTAGTATTTTTTATTCCAGAAATGATCAAATTCTTCTTTCCAAGAGAATGTGCTTGGAACATGAGATATAGTAAGACATAATTTGCACATGTAGCGAATTTATTTACATGAGACAAACTTATTTACACTCAAAATACTAATGATAGGGACCGGAGAGATAGGACAATGGGTAGAGTACTTGCCTTGCATGCAAGTGGTGTGAAGTTCAAACCCCGAGATCTCATACGCACCCCAAGCACTGCCAGGAGTAATTCCTGGGTGCAGAGAGCCAGGAGTAACTCCTGAGCACTGCTGGTGTGGCCCCAAGCAAACAAACAAACAAAAAAAAATCAAAATACTATAACACATAAATATAATGTACTTAGAGAATTATGAATGAGGACTAACTTTTAGGGAAATTGCATGCTGTATAGACTTCTGGACATCTCTGGCTTTCCAACAGTTTGCAGACACTGACAGACCAGCCCCTAGCTTGGATCTCTGCCAAGTAAGTCATGGTAGCTTTCTGAACTCCGCATTCCACAATGATGGATTCCAGCAGGAGCCAGCAATTCTCGATGCTGCTTTCACTCTCGCTACTCACTGAATTGCCCCTCGTGAGGCACCGGCTCAATTGGAAGACTGTGAGGAAATGGGACGGCAAACGCCGTTGACAGCATTTTTCTCCTTCCCTAGCAATTTCACCGATCGCAGAGAATTATACCCCTCAAGATCACACTACAGCTGAGTTGATGGTGCCACTGATCCTGTCAGGGTCATTTTAACGCCTATAATTCATGGGCCTGGACTTTTTTCTGTGCTTGAATGTGTTCTAGGTGAGAGAGTGGGTCTAAGGAAGGGAAAGATGGGCAAGCAGCAGTGCCTCGGAAGGAAGTTGCCTCCTGGACAATGAATACTTGTGATTTGTACTTGCTGTGTAAATTGGTGTGACTGTGTCAAAGTCACTCACAATAGCTTGTGCTGACATAAAACCACCAATTACATCTAGTGTTCTGTAAAAAGATGTTTAGCAAGCGGGTAGGGCATTTGCCTTGCACACCTCCAACCCAGGTTCAATCCCGGCATCCCATACTGTCCCCACCCCCACCGCCCCTGAGCACTGCCAGGAGTAATTCCTGAGTGCAGAGCCAGGGGCAACCCCTGAGCATCTTTGGGTGTGACCCAAAAAAAAAAAAGACATTTAGCAAGAGACAAGGAGAAAGGAAGGAAACCCTACTGATGATAGATTTTTTTTGAGGTGCTACCAGAAACAACCAGTTCACATCAAATACTTTAAAATCGGGTTTAGGGGGCCGGAGTTATAGCACAGCGCTGGAGCGCATTTGCCTTGCATGTGGCCAACCCAGGTTCAATCCCCAGCAATCTATTTGGTCTCCTGAGCACTGCCAAGAGTAATTCCTGAGTACAGAGCCAGGAATAACCCCTGAGCATCGCTGAGTGTGACCCAAAAAAGCAAAAAGCAAAACAAACAATAAAATAAATTCAGGTTTAAATATGAGAACTTTGCATGCTTACTAATTAAAGTAAGTGAAGGAGGTGACAAGAAGTGAATGAAACAAATAACAAAATAATAAAAGGTTAAAAATATATATTATATGTGTGTAATTTATTTGGTAGAATAATTAATACTATCTTTGCTCTTCAAATCAGCAGTCACTTAAAGAAAATACCTACTTTATTTTCAAGACCTAAATTCCATTCTTACACTACATCTACTACAGAAGCTGAAGAGTCATAAGACAATGAGTAGAGAAAATATACTTGTATCTCAAATAGTTAATTTAAACCTGTCCTAAAACTTCCATTAACTTAGCTAACATACTCACTCATTTAATTGTTCAATGAATAGGTATTGTCAACCTACTGTGTACCAACCACTGTTCTAAGCATTTGGAATACAAAAGTAAATTAAGCAAATTCCCTTCCTTGGGAGCTATACCATAGAGACTAAAAACAGAGAATGAATAGTAAGCATGATACATTATCTGGTAAGTGCTTGGTTATAAGTACTCTGGGGGGGGGGGAGAGAAGGAAGCAGGACAAGGATGGCCAAATGTGCCAACTAGGGGTGCAGAGGAGAACTCAAGCTTTAGTACTCAATACAGTTGTCTGGGTAGCACAGTTCCGTAAGAAGACAGTATTAACAAGGGAGCACAATGAAAAATATATAGTAAAAGAAAAGGAAACTCAGAAATATGGGGAAATTAAACATATTCCAAAATAACAGTCAAAGAATAAGTCAGAATATTAGAAAAAAATCTTGAGGTCTCTGAAAATAAAACAAAAATGGGATAAATGGATCCCAAACAAATAGGATCCAGCTAATAAAGAACAGTTTCTAGAGGAAGAGGGATAACTTTAAATGTCTATTTTGAAATAATGAATATATTCATTATTCTTAAAACTCAAAAAAGAATTGTTAGCTAAATAAAATACAAATGGAAGAAAATAAAAATAAGACTAGAGTGAAAATAAATGGAATAGAAAACAATAAAATAATAAAAATAATAAAACACCAAATTTGTTCACTTAAGAAGTATAAAAAATTGACAAACCCTTAGCTAGGACTGAACAAAGGGAAGAAAGAAAACAGCTTTATATTACTAAAATCAGGAATATGAGAGGAAAATCACTGCAAACCTTAGAGAAATAAAAAGTATTATAAGGAATTATAAGTAAAACACATATCGAAATTGACCAAGAAGAAATTTAAAGAAATCTAAATAGACTCACAAGAGACTGATTTATCATTCAAAATATTTTCTAGACATTAAAGGTCAAACCTAATTTGGCTTCATTCAAAAGTTTTACCAAATATTTGAGGAATCCATATAAATTATTGGAAAATTCTTTTTTAAAAACGAAGAAAAAAAAAGGCTTTCCAAATCACTCTATGAAATTAGCACTATTTTTGTCATGAAAGCACATAAAGAAAAACAAGAGTGGAAATCTCTGAATCATTATCACTTTTGACTAGAATTCAAAAAATCTTCAACTATGTAATAGTGAGGCAATGCAAACAATTCAGAGAAAGGATCATGCAAAGGGGACTTATCCTAGGAGCAAAGGCTAGCACATTAATGTAAGAAAGAAACTACAGGGTCATCTCAACAGATGAATAAAAAGTATAGGTAAAAATCCAATTTCTTTCAATGATAAAAATAATTTAAAAAACTAGATAGAAGGGAACCCTCCCACACTTGCTAGTGTTTACAAGCAAAACAAAACACAAATAATTAATATCATAAATAATGCAAAATATTGAAAGTTTCCAGGCTAAAATTCGGAAGAAGATGATGTCTCCCAGCCCAAATTTTACTTAAAAACTAGGCTAGATGTTTCAGCTAATATGATAAGACAAGAAAAAGAAAATGCATTGTAGGAGTTT
>JAJIBD010032941.1:0-25876 GCA_021461705.1 Cryptotis parvus | reverse complement strand
GAAGGACCTTGTGGGTAGTATCTAGATTACATGAAGCTCATGAAATTAAGATGTATTATTTTATATCAGCCCTCTCTTTCTCCAGTGTTTTACATAAGATAATCTCGGGATTAGTCCTTGGCATAGCCTTTGTTTATACCTGCAATAGGGTGTGGCACCACACTCTGTTTAGAGTTCTTCGTTGACACGACCCTCCCTGGATTACTTTGGTGTATATAAGGGGACTGACTTGAGGCCCCTTTGGCCTTTCGCTTTTCGACTTTTGGCTCCTGCTGCTTTTGGCTTTCGGCTTTTGCTCTTTGGTCTTTTGCTCCTTCTGGGTAGGACTCATCTCAGGTGAGATCCTCTCTCTTTGGTGGGAGACTTAGGCTCTTTTGTATGGTCTAAGTTCAGACCAGAGCTAGAGTTTGTTCATTATATTGGAGTGCTGTGGATGAGCTTTTGTACTATTAAAAAGCATTTTTGGAACTCACCGGACTCGTGAGTTTTCATCTGTTCCCCCAGCGTCCTCGGAGTAGAAGAGAACCTCTGTCTGACACTGTCAGGGGACCCCGGCGACTTCCCGACACAAGATCATCAGGTATATCCCTTTACCTACTTTCAACACTCACTCCTGCCCAAAATGTGCAAATGTCATGCGGCCCATCTCTATCTTAACTGCCCTTTGCCCCCCAGGCACTTGTGGCAAATTTCCAACCATTGACCAGTTCTCCTGACCCATGTTTTGCCTGGCCTTGGATATTAGTCTCATGCTATATATATTTTTACATCCCACAAATGAATAAAGTCATTCTATATCTGTCCCTTTCCTTCGGACTCATTTCACTCAGCATGATAATCTCCATATCCATCTATTTATAAGCAAATTTCAAAACTTACTTTTTTCTAACAGTTGCACAATATTCCATTATATAGATATACCATAGTTTAGGTCTAGAGTTTGATCTGGATTAAGTAAGCAGGCAGAAAGTTGTCCCATATGCCTTTTGTTTATATATGTGCAATATGTTGCTAATTTTGCAAACCTTTCTCTCTCTTTGTCTCCTCCTCTTTCCTTTTCCTTCCTCCATCCCTCCTTCTCTCCCATCCTTCCTCCTCCTCCCTCCCTCCCTCCCTCCCTCCCTCCCTTCCTTCCTTCCTTCCTCCTATTTTTCTTTCCCAGGGATCAAACCTAGGTCTACTAAACGTAAGGAAAGAACTTTAATCCCTGTATTCTCTCTCTGACTCCTATCATTTTTTTTCTTTTGCTTTTTTGGGTCACACCAGGCAATGCTCAGGAGTTTCTCCTGGCTCTGCACTCAGAAATCACTCCTGGCAGTGCTCAGGGGATCATATGGGATGCCGGAGATCGAACCTGGGATGGCATGGGCCAGCCGCGTGCAAGGCAAATGCCCTACCTGCTGGGCTATTGCTTGGGCCGCTCCTATCAATTTTTAAGAGAAACAAAAGCTAGTGATCATGTGAGCACCATAGCTGCAACGTTTCAATTTAATTTTATCCCTTACACCTGTATCTTTTTTTTTCTGTTATTTGCTTCGGTTGTTTGTTTTTGGTCCACGGCTGTTGGTACTCAAGGCTTACAACTAACTCTGCATTCAGGGATCATTTTTGCAGGGTCTCAAATATGGTGCCAGGCATCACGATCACGATCACGATCTTCCCGTTGATCATCTATTTGCTAGAGCCGGGAACCAGTAATATCTCCATATGTCCTGTCTTATGCCAGTAGAGCCAGGGCATCGGCTTGCTACAGGAACATAAAGAGCCTCAAACCATTATATTAGGTCATGGGAATGACCTAATATAATTGTTACTGGAATTTGGCATATCAAATACAACACGAGCAGCTTGCCAGGCTTGCCGAGCGGGAGGCAAACTCTTTTAAACACCTCCAAATAAAGCATTTATTGATGAAACGCGCGGCGCAAGCTGGGCTGTGATGGGCTGGTCTGTTGGGTGGAGTTCTGACGAGAGGGAAGTCCAAATGTGGAAAATGGCGGGCGCCCATGGAGTGGGGAGTCGTCTGGCTTGTTGTGAGGCTCTGCCGAGGTGGTGGGCCAGGGCTAGACCCTGCCATGCCTCCCGACTGCCTCATGAATGGCTGGGCACAGGGAGAACAAGGAACAGCTCTGCCCCAGGTCTGAGAGTCTCTGGACCAGCATACCTGGGCAGGATTGAGGAAAAAACTGCTGCAGGGTGGGTGTTGCCAGGCATAGAAACTATTTTGGCTACATAAAGACAAGTGTTCTATCCATTATACTGTCTCCACCAGTCCAACCTCTGTGTCTATTTTTTCTCTCTAACTTTCAATCGTTGTTTCTATTTGTTTTTTAGACCATACCTTGTGACGGGATGCTCAGATGCTCCCAGAAGTGGATTGCTCCCAGAAGTGCTTAGGGGTCCATGTGATGTTTGGAAGAAAAGCCAGGATTTCCACATGCAAGGCATTCACTACAGACCTTGGAGCTATCCTTTAACTTTACTCTTTTTTTTTTAATTAAACATTTTATTATACCACCGTGAGATATAAAATTACAAGATTGTTCATGTTTGGAGGTTTCGGTCGCATAGTGTTCCAGCACCCGCCCTCCACCAGTGCCCATTTCCCACCACCAATGTCCCCAATTCCCTCCCCCTCCCATAGCCTGCCTAAATGGCAGGTTCTTTATCTCTTTTCTCTCTCCCTCTCTCTCCCTTCCTTCTCCTACACATTGTGGGTTGCACTACATACACTTGAGCCTCAATTTAACTAGTTTCTTATCTCGATCACAAAGGAGGAAATACCTTCTATAGCCACAAGAAGGCATCCAGGCACCATGTGGAATAAGGAGATTGGACGGGAGTGCCGCTGCATGGGAGACTGAGTTCTTCAGATTCTTTTGTCTTTAAATAACGCAATTCTGGAGCCAGAACAATAATCTGTAGCACCTGTTAGTTTATATACTTTATGAGAAAACAGAAATACTGGCTTTTCTCGCTCCCTGACACTATCAGAATGTGAAAATGTTTTCTCAGTATTCTTATTCCTTGTTGCAGTGTATCTGTTTGCATAAATACAGAAAGAAATATTTTTTCTTAAGCTGTAATAGAGATTATTGTAGTACCAAGGTTTTAACTGGAACAGGGGATGGAATAATAGTACAGCAGATAAGGTGCTTGCCTTGCAATTGTGCCCAAACTTTGTCATCCCATACGGTCCCCTGAGGACTGTCAGAGTCTTTCCTGAGTGAGGAGGCAGGAGTAACTATGATCATTTCTGGGATGACCCTAAAAAGACTTAAAGTAGAATTTCAGAGTTCATAATGCTTCATGAATTACTATTGACCCCAGAGCCTAGAAAGCGAAATTGTGCAGATACCTTTATCACAGGCTTCCCGCCCCATCTAATTAGAGGGTGTAAAGGTGGGCAAAACAACTGACCAAGTTTGCTAGCATTAAAAGTAATTTGAGGGGCCGGAGCGATAGTCCAGCGGGTAGGGTTTTTGCCTTGCAGCGGCCGGCCTGGGCCAGCCCAGGTTCGATCCCCGGCATCCCATATGATCCCCCCAAGCACCGCCAGGAGTAATTCCTGAGTGCAGAGCCAGGAGTAACCCCTGAGCATCGCTGGATGTGACCCAAAAAAAAAAAAAGTAATTTGAAAAATGTTTATTTTGTTATAATTCTTTGTACAGAATTGGGGCGGAGTGTAGAGTAAAGCATTTCAAAAGCTGGAGATATCGTTTAATGGTATTGCTCCTATATGTGCAAAGTCCTGAGTTCAATACCTAGTACAGGGATAAAAAAGAAAGAAAAATGAAGTAGTTCACTATTATACCTTCTTATAGATATCAAACTTTATTTAAACCTCTGTTTTGTTTGAGGACTACACACCGCTGTACTCAGGGTTTTCTCCCGGCTGTGTTGGTTGTACTCTGGTGAATTTAAGTGATACCAGGAGTCAAACCAAAGCTGGCCAGGTTGTTCATAGCCCAAATCCCTGTACTACCTCTCTGATCCTAGATTTCTTCATCATTTTTTAAATATTTAAGTGTTTGTTTGACCCAGAGTACTGACATGAACGCTAAGTTTTTCTAATTTCTGGCTATGATCGTTTAAACTATTTCCAGCTTTTCTTGTTGATTTACATTGATTAGAAACAAAAGCCATCTTTTAAACTCAGAGACTTCCAAAGATGTATTTTCAGAAGTTTTCCATAATGATTATGCTTCATCAAACGTTGTGCTATTTTTTCCAACTACCAGATACACTGCAATTGTGTGAATCTGCAGCATTATCAAATGTCAAATTTGTTGAATTTTTTTTTCTTTGTCTCCATAGAACTGTCTAATACTTGCATTATGTGAACTTAATTGTGGAATAAAGCTACAGTAATTCATTAAATGCTTGAACATTAATTTCATTGGACTTATATTTTCTCAGGACTGAGAGACCTGTTCGATGAATAATTACTTAGGTAAATTATCTACTGAATTGAGCTTTTCAACAAATTCCAAAAGCAGGAATGTAGGGAAGCAAATATCTGTCATTCCAAAATATGCATTAGGCAAAAGGTTAAATTCATTGCAAAGGTCCTGAAGGCAGAATGGAGATTGCTTTGGAGAAGACTAGTGCAAGTAATTATGGACATCAGTATCAGCTGGTATATGACTAAAAAGACTTACCTGGGACACACTGAATAACTCCAATATGTACCTTTTACTGCCCCTGAATCTGTTGGGATCGGTGGGAGTGGGTGAATGGATGAATGCGTCAGAAGCACTCTCATCTGGTTATAGTGTGTCCAAAGACACACTGTAAGGCACTGGCATTTATTTGTTTGCTAGAATCGTCACCAGAAACTCTCATTGAATTGAAACTTCATTCCTCTTGTTCATTCAACCAACAACTCATACGAAGGGAAAATAACCCTACATGAGCTATCCAGCCAAGGGTGACTCCACAGGACGGGTCTGCCTGGATGCTTAATTGATTACATAATTTACCGGCATAAAATGAGTTTATTCTAATCTGATTGGAGAATTCTCCTGAACAGATCAGAAAACACTTCAGACTAAGAACAATGTCATTTGCACAGTAATAATTTTTTGATACTGAATCTGGCCACGAGTGTCTCATATTGCCACTAAGATAAGATCTCATGTTCTGGTAGGAACTCAGGGAATTTGGGGAAAGCAATTCCATAAACTAGCATATAGCCTACCTGTAGCTGGATAACAATTTTCCAGAATGCAGTAGCTTGCATTATGTAGCACTCTGATTCTAACAGATCTGCATTCTGAACCTGTTGACATGTATATAGCAGTATAGCGTTAACATGAAAGTGGATTTTCCTGTGCTAGTGGGTTCTAGAGAATTGTATGAAAGATTTGCATACTCAGAAGATTGAAAGTTAGTTTATTGTACAGAGCATTCCAGGCCCTCCCCCAAATGTCTAGGCCTCTCTGTTACCTGTGAACGAATTCCTCGTCCTGTCCCGCAGTCTACTCACATCCCACACGATGGCCGGTCCTGTTCCTGTGCTGCTCTCTCTGTCCTGTGGATGCTTTCCCAGCCTCCAGCCAAAGTCACATGCACTTGGCCAAGGAAGGTCCCTGTTCTTCGTATCTGCTGCTGGGCTTCCCATCTGTACCCCAGTGGCCCCTGTTGTCCTGTTCTAGTTTTCCTTAGTTTCTAGCCACTACCCTGTGCACATGGATGAGACTCCTGTGCTTAGCACCTTGGCATTACTTGGGCATTCGTGCCCTGCCAGAACCTGAGCTCTCCCTGGGCATCCAAGCCCTACTGTAACCTGGGCCTCTATGTCCGGTCCATATCTGTATCTGCCCTTGCCTGGCCTTCCGTGACCTACCTGTACTGGGCCCTGTACCTGGGCATGCTGCCCTACCTGATCCGGGAGGGAGAGAGGGAGCTGGCATGGGAGCAGCTGGCCAGACTGAGAAGGGTCTAGGGGTGCATTTTATTTGCTGCCAAATCCTACCCTCCCCAGGTGTCCCCTTCTACATTCTGATTCACACCTATTCCATGGGTGTGATTGGCTACCTGTGACCTGGAGCTTTCCACCTTAGCTCCTGCTGTATCATAGCCAGGATAGCATTCCCTTCAACTGAGTTTACATTTTCAGGGGCCAAAGAAACAATTAAGAGAGTTTACAATGTCTAGTTGCATGAGATAAGACAAAACTGCCTAGTCACAAGTTTTCTGTTTGTTTGCTTTATTTTATTTTCTTTTGTTTTTGGACCAAGCCTGGCAGTGCTTAGGGTACAATCCTGGTTCTGAGCTCAGGGATCATTCCTAGAGGGCTCATGGATCCATGGGGTGCTAGAGATAGAACCTGGGTAGGCCACATACAAGGCAAACATGCTACACTCTGTGCTATCTCTATGGCCACAGGTTAATCACAAGTTAAGGTCTAAATAAATTCCTTTCAATGCCTATGGTCAGCAGGAAGTAGTTACAGAAGGCAGGTCACCTTTTTTTTTTTTTTGAGTCACACCCTGTGATGCTCAGGGTTACTCCTGGCTCTCCACTCAGGAATTTCTCCTGGCAGTACAAAGCACTAGCAGGCTCAGATCTGGCAATACAAAGCACTAGCAGGCTATACTCGTGAGTTCAAATCCTCAAAAGAACTTATTCTATTCCAAATTACATGTCCTGTTTTATTCACTTGATTTTCACTGCTTTCTATAGTAAATTCCAATAGTTTCTGCAATGTTTATAAATAAATAACTGTATGAAGAAAAATATGTTCTAACCTATAATAGAATATCTTGTATTCTATTATAGATATTCAAGAAAGATTATCTCTGATTTTATTTAACATCCAAATTTCCATTTCTAAATTTCCAGAAACAAAAGGGAAAAAAATGAAAATTGGCCATCCAAGGAAATTAGGAATTAAATTAGTAGGGCTAGAGATAGTACAAGATAGTACATCAGGTAAGATGCTTGCCTTGCATGCTAACAACCATGTTCTATCTCCTGCATCCCATAATGTCCCCGAGCCCACCAGGAGTGAGTCCTGAGTGCAGAATCAGGAGTTACTCCTAAGCATGACCAGGTGTGCCTCCCTTGCTCCTCCAAAATAGAAATGGAACTAAATATTGAAAACTAGAAAACTTGTGTTATTAAAGATAATTAAAAATATTGAAAGTGAATGCTGGAATGGTAGTGCAGTGGGTAGGGCACTTGCCTTGCACATAGCCACTGCACATTTGATCCATGGCATCCCTTATGGTCTCCTAAGCATCACTAGAGACTATTCCTGAGCACAGAGCTAAGAAAACCCCTGAGCACTGCTGAGTGTGGCCCCCCACCTCCACTCAAACAATGACGAAAGTGTACCCTTTATTTTTTCCTAAGGAACAGAGAAAGAAACACTTAGAAATCTTTAAACATGGTCACATGAAAAGTGTGCCTTAAAAAGATCAGCCCTGAGTAAATTTGTTGATCATCCTAGCCCCCACCATCCTGTAAGCCACCCTTTCTAAAACTTTGCTTCCCTCTTATGTTTCTCTATACAACTTTCCTCTCTCCATAAAGACAAGATGTTTGGGAGATAAGTGTCTGCCATATTCTCAGTTTGCTATCCTATGAGTAACCTTTATTGAGAGAGACAGTGGGGAGGGCGTTTGCCTTGCACCCAGCAGACTCAGGTTTGATTCCTGTCATCTCATATGGGCCCCCAAGCATAGCTAGGAGTAATTCCTGAGTGCAGAGCCAGGGGTAATTCCTGAGTATCACTGGGTGTGACCCAAAAAGCAAAAGCAAACAAATAGATAACAATAAATAAACAAACAAATGGGTAAATAAATAAACAAATGGATGAATAGATAGACAGACAGACAGACAGATAGATAGATAGACAGATAGACAGATAGACAGATAGATAGATAGATAGATAGATAGATAGATAGATAGATAGATAGATAGATAGATAGATAGATAGATAGATAGATAGATAGATAGATAGATAGATAGATAGATAGATAGATAGATAGATAGATAGATAGATAGATAGATAGATAGATAGATAGATAGATAGATAGATAGATAGATAGGTAGATAGGTAGGTAGGTAGGTAGATAGATAGATAGATAGATAGATAGATAGATAGATAGATAGATAGATAGATAGATAGATAGATAGATAGATAGATAGATAGATAGATAGATAGATAGATAGATAGATAGATAGATAGATAGATAGTAGGTAGATAGATAGATAGATAGATAGATAGATAGATAGATAGATAGATAGATAGATAGATAGATAGATAGATAGATAGATAGATAGATAGATAGATAGATAGGTAGGTAGGTAGGTAGGTAGGTAGGTAGGTAGGTGGTGTAGGTAGGTAGGTGGTAGGTAGATAGGTAGATAGGTAGATAGGTAGATAGGTAGATAGGTAGATAGGTAGATAGATAGATAGATAGACAGATAGATACACTCTCCATGTATTGAAGAGTTGAAGAGGAAGGTCTCTTAGTTTTTTGTAACGTTGGAGACCAAGAAGTTAATACTAGAAAGTGTTTAGATAGTGACTGAAAAAAAATCATTGTTTAGGATGATTTTATAGTAGTGGAGTAAAGACAGGGGAGCAGATGGAAGGCAGCTATGTGGACCACTATACCACCAACGCTTGACAGGAGAGCAGATGAAAGGAATCTGACCGATGCGGATGGGGTAATGGTTTAGATGCTCCACCAAGGGTCACGGACGCTTGTTGCACAGAGATCAGAGCAGACATGGCTAAACAGGATTCACTTGCCTCACACTTTAGCAGTGGGTAGAGGTGAATCCTGCCAATGTATAGATCTTGACTAATTAATTCGTGATCATATATACACCTAAAGCAAAATTATAAGGATCACAAAATACACCAAGTGTGGAAAGTGACACATAATTTCCTATTGCACTTCTGTTAAAAAAAATTCATATTTTTCTTTTGTCTTGAGTTTTCTAGAACCTAGTATGTATATGTGTATATGCATATATGCATGCTTTTAAATTGTGTATATTATTTTAAAAGACCACAATCCCATATTGTATGAGTTTATACTAGATCACTACATTTTGGAAAATTTGACATGAGAAAGAGGTTCAGAAGAGATTTCCAGGTCCCTTTTATTGAGCTAAGAGTAACCCTACCTGCATGGATCAGGACAGACCTGCTGTGTGGTGAAATTTCAGTCATTTAATAGGATACATCTGGAACATCTTTATGTAAAGGGCCCTGTGGGTCAGAAGAGCTCTGCTCTGTTACTGACACAGGGAGGGAACCTGCCTCCATCACGTGACATCACAACCCAGTCACTGCAACTAGACAAACAATATTCAAAAGGTGCACTGAGATCTCAAAGTAAAACCAGGAAGTGATACACATTTTGTTTTTTTTCTTTCTCTAAAGTTAATTACTAATTAACTCAAGTGGATTAGAGTGATATAGTATATAGGGGAAGGTATTTGCCTTGCATGTCAGATAAAATCAGGGTTTGAACAGAGCACCGCCAGGAGTAATTCCTGAGTGCAGAACCAGGAGTGAGCCCTTGAGCAATGCTGGGTGTGACCCTAAAGGCAAAAAATAAATAAATAAATAAATAAATAAATAAATAAATAAATAAATAAAATGAATGTGTCCCCTGAGGGAAAAGAATCAGCCAAAACAACCAACTACTACCATAGTTATTGCTTTTTGTCCTGTTTTTTTTAATTGTTATTTTAATTTTTAGGTAAAAATAATTTTAAAATGCTATTTCTTGGGGCCGGAGGCGATAGCCCAGCGGATAGGGCGTTTGCCTTGCACGCAGCCGGCCTGTGCCGACCTGGATTCGATCCCCAGTGTCCCATATGGTCCCCCGAGCACCGCCAGGAGTAATTCCTGAGTGCAGAGCCAGGAGTAGCCCCTGAGCATCGCCGGGTGTGACCAAAAAAAAAAAAAAAAAAAAAGATGCTATTTCTTTTCTTCTTTCTTTTTCTTTTTTTCTTCCTTTTTATGTCTTTGCTTTTTTATTTTGGGGGACCACATCCAAAAACGTTTAGGGTTTACCCTAGTTCTATGCTGAGGAATCACTCCAGTCTGTGCTAAAGGTACGATATGGAATGCAGGGGTTCAAACCCATGTCAGATACATGCAGGACAAGAGTCCCACTGGCTGCACTGTCTCTCGCTCTCCTTCTCAATGTTGACTGAAGTATTTTCAAAAATTGTGATATAACCACAATTGAAATAGCTCCTTATATTGCATGTGCTTTCCTGCTGGTGGTTTTTTGTTTGTTTTTTTGCTTTTTTGGGTCACACCTGGCAAATGCTCAGGGGTTACTCCTGTCTCTGCACTCAGGAATGACTCCTGGCGGTAATCAGGGAACCATATGGGATGCCTAGGACCGAACCCGGTCAGCCGTGTGTGAGGCAAACGCCCTACCCGCTGTACTATTGCTCCGGCCCCTCATGCTATATTTTTAAATTTTCAATAAGTCTATTTGTAGAGCCAACCTATTGATCTGTGGTAATGCTTTTCTATAGAAGATGAAGTGCATCCTCCTTAGTTTATTTCATTTTGCTTTTAAAAAAATTGAATGCTATTAGTCTCTAAGGTGTGCTGTGTGTGTCTTAGTAGTATAGTTCCAGCCTTCTTCAAAGTGTATGGTAGCACATGCCAACTCCACCAACAAAGTATCAGTGTCTTTGCACCCTAGTTCATTTTAAACCTATTCATTCCCTTAGTTTTCACCGTTTCCTCTCTGGTAGTCAGAGTCAAGTGGTCTGAGTCCATTGATTGACCCCTGTTGTCTTGTGTGGCTCCTTATTGTCCCAATACTGGATTAGGTAACTGGGAAATTAATTTGTAATTGGGAAATTAACTTCAGTAGAAAAACTAAAACTTGCCAATTATAACAAATTCAAAATAGAAACATACTTCTTGTTTTGTTCACTGCTTTAGTTGTTACTTAAAAACTTCTTTCACATGAAAAATAGCTTCTCAGTAAAATAAGGCTTAATACTTATTGATATAAAATCATTAATTTCTATTCTTATATTTTGGTGATTTTTAGAAAAAATAATCATTGAGGAATAACTAACATCAAAGTTAAAGAAACAACACTGTCCACTAGGAAAGGATTAAGTGAATAAGGGCTAGGAACTCCGTAAATTAGTGGGCGACAGACAAGGTGAAGGTCAGGGGTGCAGTTGAGATATGGTGTCTTCAGAAATACACAGCGATACAGAGATAGCTCTGCTTTGCATGACTGGTGGGTAGTATAAAATTCAGTTTCAGGGTTCAGCAACATTGATCATTATATATATGAAAATTATGAAGGCTGTGCATCAAATTCACTTGACCACTTGATCACTTGAATCCCGTTATTCATCGATTTGCTCGAGCGGGCACCAGTAACATTTCCATTGGACCTATCACATGCCAATGTAGCCCAATGGCATTTGGTTGATTCAGGAATATGAAGAGCCTCAAACTGTTCCTTCAGGGTCTTGACGAAGAAGTCTGGCCATCTTGTAGGTGGGCAGCCATGTGATCTTTTGACATCCTGTGGGATCCAGTCGGTAACGGCTCTAGTCCAGTGGTTGTCTCCAAATCTCATTACATGTCCAGCCCATCTGATTTTCGATGCCTTGGCAAACGAGACAGTGTCCCTGATTTTGGAATAGCGATGGAGGTCAGAATTCCGTTGGACCAAATTCATCTTTAGGAATTTGAAGGATTATTTTTCAAGAATATATATGTATGTCTCTTGCTTCCATTTATTTTGGTTGCTAAGTAAGAAGTTCCTCCTTTTTCAGGGGTGATTCAAAAATTATGATTCTCCTGTGAACTATTATAATCTTGGCCTTGCCAGCAGATGGACTACACCCAAAATAATACTAGCTTCTCACCAGCTCAATTTCTCTTCAAATTCAAATTCTCTTGAATTTCAAATTAATTGAAAGTTTAAGAGTTTATATCTTCTTTGTAGTTTCTGTGACAACTTATTCAAGAGGTTTGCAAATCTGAAATACATAGTAAACTGCAAATATCAAGAATTGCAATAATCAGTACTGCAGCTCTCAAGCTTCTCTCTAGACCATGGTCAAAGACCGTATCCTGATGCTTGGTGGCGTAAGGAAATAATTTAGTAATGCCCCTCACCAGACCGGGTGTACGACACCACATATGTACCATTTCTATACAGCACAAAGAGAAGGCTGGGTTACCACCTCTCCAGTACCCACTTCTAAGTGTCTATCTCTTAATTGTATTAATTTTTAAAATTGGTTTGCTTAATAATCTCAAAAATCAGAAAGGCTTTATTTTTTCTTACTTAACTGCTCAATTTCATTCTTCACACCAAGAGTTATGTATGAACTTTAGAAAGAAACCCAACCACACCAATATTTTCTTTAGAAATCTCAGATAAATATTCAAGTTCATTACTAGAAAATGCCATTTTCTAGACGTAAAGTTGAACATTATCGTTTTCTCTACTGTGTAATAAAACCCTGATTTATTTTTATCATAATTTTTTGTTATAACACCATGAGATAGATATTTACAAAGCTGTTCATGATTGGGTTTCAGTCATACAATGTTGCCACACCCGTTGTTGTTGTTGTTGTTGTTGTTGTTGTTCTTCTTCTTCTTCTTCTTCTTCTTCTTCTTCTTCTTCTTCTTCTTCTTCTTCTTCTTCTTCTTCTTCTTCTTCTTCTTCTTCTTCTTCTTCTTCTTCTTCTTCTTCTTCTTCTTCTTCTTCTTCTTCTTCTTCTTCTTCTTCTTCTCTTCTTCCTCTTTGTCTTTGCTTCTTCTTCCTCTTCTTTTCTTCTTTTCTCTCTCTCTCTCTCTCTCTCTTTTCTCCCATCTCTTACACATTGTGACTTGCCATATATACATTTAAAATTTCTGGTTTCTTCCAGTCTCATATAATCGGTCTCTCGTGTCCTTTTGAGTCCTTAATATAGGCACCTTTAACTTACATGCTAGAACCAGCATTTCTCCTGAGTACAATATATATACCCTTTAAATTAAATTTATATGTAATATGATCCCACGTGATGCATTTCACTATCTGTATGACACACACATTAGGGATAAACTGAATCCTGAAGTTGACTTAAAGAAAGAATTTTTTCATGTTGATCAGATTCTTATAAAGTGATGACTTTAACTTCTCTTCATACATAATTTTAGTCTTTGGACACTAATGCTCAGGACTCAACTGAAACAGTTTCCAGTAATTTCATAAGAGGTCTGGCCGTTAACCTCAAACTTTTCCATTCCTGCTCCTGAATGCACACTGAATTCCAGGCTAGCCCAGTCCCCTCTCCTAGGAGAAGAACCACCATTTTTCCCTGGGTGTGGTCTCAACTGCTCCACCCACCCAGTGTTCTATAAACACCTTGGTCACCTTCAACGACCACTAAACTGGTTCCTCACAGGTTCAATGCGATTCGAAGACTTTTGCCTCAGAGACCAGTCTTAGAAAACAAGAGCCACCCAGAATTGCCATCTGAGGTAAGCAGGAAATGTGAGTGTGGTACCGGGAGACAGGAGCATTGAAGAGATTTCTCAAGTGTCTTGAGATTCCATGCAGGTGTAGAGATGTTTACTTTCATAGGATAGCTAGTATTTATATAATTTTAGAATTATATTTCATTCATTATGAATCCCAGTGGTTACTGCTCTGGGTCCAGAACAGTAACCGGCTCGGCTCAGCGTCGCTGCTGGGTGCCTCCTCCAGGAAGGACATGGCTGGGCGCCCGCAAACCCTAGGCGGCACTGGCTGCGGCTGAGAGGGGGCACCGGCGTCCTTGTCACGACACAATTGATGACCTGGATGCCCGCCTGGAGCGGACGCCGCCACGCGACTCCCCACTGGCCACCGTCGCCCTCTCCGCGCAGCCCCCCCCCTCCCGCAGGCCGCCCTGGGACCTTGGTTTATTTAATTATTTGTTTGGGTCATCGGCTGAGTTTTATAGGAGTCCTCAGTTTCCCAAATAAACCTGGGAAATTCCGACAAGGTAATAGGGCGGTGCTTGGTGCTGGGGAGTAGGATTTCTTCCCATCACAGACTCCTTTGGAGTTTATGATGTCCTGAATGAGCGCTCCCGATGGATTTATTTGGGATTGGAAATCATCACTGTAATGTGGCTGGGAAAAGGAAGGAAGCGGTTAAGATATTTGCTGAGTGTCCGCCTGCCCAGGTAATTCCCCAAAGGCCTTCTGGGAAGCCTTTAGGGATTCCCAGATAGGACAGATAGAGGCTAGCTAGCTGTTAAGCCGGTCGTTAAAAGGGTACGAGCTGTCATGTGACATGGATAGGCAATAAGATGATTTATTGGTTTTTTTGCATCACACCCAGCGGTGCTCAGGGGTTACTCCTGGCTCTGCCCTCAGGAATTACTACTCGTGGTGCTTGAGGGACCCTATGGAGATGCCCAGGATTGAATCTGCGTCACCACCTGCAAGGTGAATGCCCTACCCGCTGTTGTATCACACCTGCCTAGCAGCAGGATTAAAAGTGTAATTCACTGTTAGATGCTCTTCAATACTTTTTGAGTTCTAGAACAAGCCAAACTGAAGTTAGTGAAGCCGTTTGGACAAGCATCCCTATTCTAAATATCTGACAGAGTAGATTGTGATTTGTTTTCAGATTTTCAAGGCGACGCTCAGATATCCTTTTGGGACTTTTTCCTGGGTCTGTGCTCAGGGATTATTTCTGGAGGTGCTCAAGAGAACATATTAGGTATTTGGGTAGATCAGATGTGTCAGCCACGTATACCCTGTGCTAGTCCTCTGGTCTTTGGGTATTACCTGAGTAGCAGATTCTCAGGAAAACAAAATGTCTACAGTTTAACTGGGGATGTGATTATTTATAGGACTCTATAAACAAATAATTTGCAAATGGAAAAAAATTCACTTTATTTTTATTTATTATTCATCTAATCAAAGACTATTCCTTCTCAGAGATATTTTAGGGTAACATGTGACAAAATCCTAAAATTTCGACAAGGGAATATTTCTAATGGTTGCAAGGAGCTCCTAGAATTCTAATTTATGTTCAGTAATATAGCCAAGATGAAAGGGAGACTATAAATCAACTAATTCTTTTAATTCATGGGATTATAGAAAATGAAGTTTTAGCAAATGTTGAAATTTTAAATTTTTCTATTATAGAGGCTCAAAAGCCACAGATCCATTTTTCTTTGTTGCAAAAGTATTTGTAAAAATATTGTTTTGCATTTATTTTTGAACAAATTATAGACCTATTCTTTTTTTTGTTCCTTTTTTTAGTCTTCTGTGTTTATATTTTATTTTATTTTTAAAGTATCTTATTATACCACCGTGAGATATACAATTACAAAGATATACAATTGAAAAGTTCATTTTTGGGTTTTGGTCATACAGTGTTCCAGCACCCATCCCTCCACCAGTGCCCATCTCCCACCACCAATGTCCCTGGTTCCCTCCCCCTACCCCAGCCCTCCTCCATGGCAGATTCTTTATTTCTTTCCTTTCTCTCTCTTTCTCTTTCCCTTCCCTTCCAGACTATGGACTACAGAACATATATAAAAAGGGTTGTCATGTTAACTTTTTGCCTGTATTTAATGCTCAGTTCTGGTTGGTATTAGCACTTTTGACAATTGTTAGCACACTGTTCCATTTTCTGTTATAGACCTATTCTCTAGTTTTTACCTTCCTTCCTTGAATTCAAGCTGATCACTTTGCCTTTCTTCCTTTCTTTCCTCCCACCAACATGAAAATATGTTTTTATTTCATAAGATGGTTCCTTCATCTCTGCTCACAGTGATAAATTCACTAGGGACCCTAAAATCAAACTTCTCAGAAAATAGTTCCCCCTTACAGCTATGGTTCTTTACAGAGTTTAAGATTCTGCAGTTAGGTCTATTGGGAATTAATCCCTTTCCTGTGATACACTGGTGCTTTGCAATTCTTTCCTATCACCCTGGGGATCAAGATCTTTCTACTAATAAAGAATTAGGCAGGGTAGAACATAAACAAATCATTTACTGGAGTTTATAGACATAAAATTTAAAATGAATCATGGTGGTGAGAAGTTACAATGGTGGTGGAGGTGGGTTGAATATTGAATCTTGTCACTTGTCTTCCCATTGTTCATCAATTTGCTCGAGTCTCCATTCATTGGGAATGAGGGTCCATCATTGTTACTGTTTTTAGCATATCGAGTACACCATGGGTAGCCTGCCAGACTCTGCCGTGGCTTTGGGTTCTTCCCAGGGGACCCAGTCTTTTTCTATGTTAGTCCATCAACAATCCAGGACCCAGGGGCCAGAGCCATGGGTGTAGACAAGCCTGTCTCCCTGTCTGCCACCTGCTGGCGCAGCCCTGCAAGACTGCTAGACATGCAACACCTCCAGGGCAAGGGAATATTCTTCTTTTTTTCTTTCAAAATATTGAATATTGTAACAAATTATCGCAAACAACTTTGTTAAAAAGTTGAGTAGACACCCACGAAGTTCAATACATTAATAGGTGAAAGTAATAACATAGATGGCCCAATTTCATGTAACAGCTCAGTAAAAAGATCATGACTGCAGCAGCACCATTACGGGATGTCTGTTGTAATACACAATATAAATTAAATCAATTAGTGTCTGCTAAGGGAGCAGGCTGGGGGGGGGGAGAAACTACGGACATTGGTGGTAGTAATGGCACATTGGTGGTAGGACTGATGTTAGACATTGAACACCTGAAACAACTGTATTGTGAACAACTTTGTAAATCACGGTGTTTAAATTTTCTCCATTTATTTATTTAAACACTGTGATTTACAGAGTACAAAAGTTTTTCACAATACAGTTGTTAGAGAGATCAATCGTTCACCGTTCCCACCACCAGTGTGCCCCCACCCACCAGAGACCCTCATTTCCCACCTACCCCACCCCCATGCCTTCTCTTATCTGGCACTAATATACTGACCATTAAAGCCCATATAACGGTATGGTATTGATAAAGTCATGACTTCTTTCTGGGTTGTTATGTGGGAGGCTGGCCAATTTCTGTTCTTGGATTCACATTCTGAGTTTCTAGAATGCAGCGGTTTTCTACTGTCAACCCCAGACCCACCACCACTGCACCTACAGACACTTATTTCACATTTATCTCTACCTCTATTTGAGCTTGTCTTACACATACACCGAATAATCTATTCCACTGGGGCCCCAGGGTGGGACACACCTGGAAGTCTTCAGGGGCTATTCCCAGTGTGGAGCTCAGAATATGGAGTGCTGGAAATAAAATTCAGCACCTTACAAATGCATCTCTATCCCTTCTCTTAAGTTAAGTACTTATTTATTTTTATTTATTTATTTATTTATTTTTTTGCAGCAGGGTTCTAATCAACAACCTCACATATGCAAGGCAAGTGCTCTGTCAATGAGTTGTAACTCCTCATCCCAAGAGACATACTAAGGAAGAGAGCAAAACACTGTTTCATTCATAAATTTGAATTAGCAGGTTGAGGAGATAGTCAAAGGACTGGAGCAAATATTCAGAATTGACAGTATTCAGTAAAGGCAGCAGAAAGTAGCGCAGCTGAAATGCCCACCAGCTATGCAGGAAAGCCAGCCTAAGTCAAATAATGATACACACATTAGATTATGGAATACTATACTACAGAATGAGGACTTAACTGCAACACAGCAAGGAAGTCAGTTTGGCGACTGACAGAATAATTAAAAGAGTAGGTAGGGTGTTTTGGGGGAATACTGGCTAGTGAGTTGAAGATTCTAGCTTAATTAGGGACTTGCGTGGCTTGTGAGTTTCCCTTAATAGTACTTTACCATGTAGGGGCTAGAGGCAAAGGAAAAAGGAGACTTTTGCAGTTGAGTCATCAAATGTGGATTCAAAATTTTTATTTGCAGTGTTACTTTCAACAACAAGGTAAGAAAACATAATCACACTATAATAGGCACATCATTGCTCTGTGACTATCTGAATCATAAGGGAATGTGAGGAAAGTCCAAAAGCAAAAAATGGCGTCACGCTTTCTGGGAATGTCCTGGTCATCTTATGCAAGCATGACTTGCTTTTCAAATTATAAAAGGAAAGTTCTCCCAACTCGATATCCAGAAAAACACCAATGCGCCTAATTTCTTCTTGTTCTATGTTCCAGGTATCTTCAAAGGTCCTGAAGGTCTGACTAAACTGCCAGAGGTCATTTTCAGAGATTGATGGCTTCAGAGTATTTTTGCAGGTTTCTTTACACACTCCTAGGGACAATTCACCATGACCTTTTATTTCTATCTGCCAAAAATGCCTGCCTCTTTGAAAGTTCTCACGACACAGCACAGCTAGGTAAGGAATTCTTTCCTGGGGATTACCTGCTAAGTCTGTTGGTCTTGTTCTCACACTTTTTCTGTCCTGGGAGACAACAAGATTGGGATGGGCAGTTTCAGGGTCGAGTGTCAAATTTTCCTGGAAAGTGCTGATCATTTTGTGTAAACCAAAATAATGAGAAGGGACAGTGAAAGGCTTTTTCTTCAACTTAAATGTCAAGACCGTTAGGGGTGGTAGGTCTGCAAACTGACTGTGAGTACTTTTAATGCTTGCCAGTAAATTCTGGTCAGCCTGCAGAAACTTCTCTGTCATTTCAGAGAGGAGATTTTTTAAGGTTTCTCGATGGTTTGAAATACGACTTTTGTTTTGAGTTAACTTATTTTCTATAATGTTCTCTTCGGTAAACAATGTGGCAGCCATTGAAATCTCCTCCCTTTTCAAGAGAGACTTAAATTGCTCAAATTCGCGTTGTAATTCTACTTTCTGTTTTTCTATCTTCCATCTCTCTTCCATACATTTTGTAAGCTGATTTTCATGCTCTCTTTTAGCATCATCGATCCGTTTCTTCAGAAGCTCCATGCAGCTCTTGAGCTTCTTTCTTTGACTCACGGCGGCATTCCTAGCGGGCATCAAGTGGTGAAACTGGTGGTCAGAGGACGCCCTGCACTGGGGACACAATAGCTCGGAGTCCTCTTCACAGAACTGGTCTAAGACTTGGTTGTGCTTCTTGCACATGGGTTCTTCTTCCTGCCTTTTCCTTTTATTACTTCCGGTGGGAAGCTGCTTAACGATGTCAGTTATGTAAGCCAATTAGGCATGCCTTTTGGTCATCCCATCAGGGCAGTGGTGGAGGCAGACGGGACAGGGAAGATGTCCTGTACATATTTCCAGCGCTCTTGGATGCAGGAGCCGCAGAAGTTGTGTCCACAGTCAACAGTGACTGGGTCTCTCAGGTAATCCAAGCAGAGGGGGCAGGTGGCCTCTGTGTGGAGTTCAGTCAGGGAGGCTTCAGAGGCCATGCTTGTGGAACGGCTTTGTCTGAGAAAACGCCTTCCAGAAACTTCTGGTTTTCCAGTCACCGAGAGGTGAGAAACAGATATTTCCTCAACAGCCACTTTCCTTAGGGACCGGGAAATCTTTGCTGTTTCCCAAACTCTATCTGTATTCCTTTTTTAGCTGTGGAAACAGATTCTAAGCGTAATCAGGTTCAGTTAGTCACTGACCACAGACTCCGGATTCTTGTTGATCAAGTTATCTCGGCCAGTTAGTTTTTCTTGGTCGGAAACAGCAAGAAGATCGGCAAGTGAGGTCCAAACAGTAACTGGTCAGATCACAAACTGTCAAGGAGGAAAAAATGTGATAAATGCCATGTATGTCAGTAATAAAGATATATATTTTAATATTTTGGTTCTATATGCAATTTCCTAATACAAATGTATACATAATTCTAAAAATAAACAAATGTAACATCTTATTAATATGTACATTTATGATGACATTATATTGTAATTTAAATATTAAAACTGATCAATAATCATGATAGAGAATTTACACATAAGCTAAAATATGTGGTCTGAAATTTGCCTTATTGACATCAAGGAAGGGACAAAAATAAGGGAAATATTTTACAAGATGGATTTGGTGGTTTGTTATATGACTTACCTAATGTTTTATATACTCAGTATGTCATGTAATAGAAAAATTGAAGCTGGGACCAAGCTGTCAATACATTTACCAGTATACCTTGTTTATTGCCCGTGCTTGCCCCAGGAAGAATTCCAAAAAAGAACCCAAAAAATTGGGCCAGAGTGATAGATAGCAAATAGATAGCAGCAGGTAGGGCGTTTACTTGCATGTGGTAGACTGGGTATTTGTTATAACCAGTTTTGTTACCTGGCATCCCATATGGTTTGTTCAAGCACCACTAGGAGTAATTCCTGAGTGCAGAGCCAGGAGTAACCCCTGAGTATTGCCAGGTGCACCCTGTACTTGGGTCCTGGGTAAAAGAAAAAAAAAGAAAAAAAAGAACCCAGAAAATTAAAAAAAAAAGAAATTTTTAACATCCACCTTCTAAGAGTCGCAGAAGGAGAGCACAAAGAATAAGGGAAGATATTTTAATATGAGAAGTTAAGCTAAAACTATCTCCAATATGAGAATTGACTCATACTCAGATACTGGAAACTCTAAAAGTTCCAAAAAGTAAAACCAAGTAGAAAAACACCAAGACACATCATAATAAAAGCATCAAAAGAATGGAGGCATAAACCTAAGGGCAGGGCCAAAATTTGACTTTAAGGGCTCCATCTTAAAAATCACAATAGAGGTGGGAATGTCAACTGGTACAGCCTTTTTGGAAAACTATATAGACATTCCTCGAAAGACTAGATATTGAACTCCCATTTGACCCAGCTATACCACTCTTGGAAATATACCCTGGGAAGCCAAAAAACACACAGCGGAAACAACATCCCTACTTTTATGTTCATAGCAGCATTATTCACAATAGCCAGAATCTGGAAACAATGAGGGTGCCCGAGAATTGATGATTGGATAAAGAAACTGTGGTACATCTACACAATGGAATACTGTGCAGCTGTTAGGAAAAATGAAGTGATGAAATTTAGCTATAAATGGATGGACATGCATGGAGAAGATCATGTTGAGTGAAATGAGCCAAAAAGGAGAGAGATAGATATAGAATAACTGCATTTATTTGCATGGCATAAATATATATATATACATATATATGCATATTATATTACCAATATCCAAGGTCAGATGAAAGGAGGATCAGGAGGTCTTGTCAAAGGTGAAAATTACCCAAAAGAGAGGAAAGGGATGTTAAGAAAATGATCCCATTCACAATTGTGCCACTGAAAACAAATTCCTAGGAATCAGTTTGACGAAGACAAATGAATGAAGCCAGGCGGAACAACATAAGAATCATCGGAGTCCCAGAGGGACAGGAAAGTAACCCCAAGGAAATTAAAACAGTTAAAAACATCCTGGCTGAAAAGTTCCCCAAGTTAAAGGACGAAGGCATCCAGATCCAGAAGCCCAACGCGTACCAGCAAGAAGAGACTCCAATAGAAAGAACCCAAGACACATCCTAATCAAAGTAATGGAAGTCATAGACAGAGACATAATTCTTCAGGCAGCAAGATCAAAGAAGGAAATTGTATACAAAGGAGCAGCCTTTGGACTTTCAGCAGACTTCTCAGATAACACCCTCCAAGCCCGAAGGCAGTGGTGGGATATATAGTAAAAAAACTTAATGAAATGAATGCCTCAGCAAGAATTCTTTATCCGGCTAAACTCTCACTCAGATTTGAAGGACAGATATACAACTTCTTGGATAAACAACAGCTTAGGAACTTTGTAAAATCAAAACCAACCTTAAAAAGAAGGACTGAAAGATCTACTATAAGATGAGACAAACCTATAAGAATAACCAACCTATTCAGAAAGATGGCACAAAATCCCATGACAGTAATCTCTCTCAATGTCAATGGTCTAAATGCACCAGTTAAGAGACACAGAGTGGCACAATGGATCAAAAAATTGAATCCGACATTCTGCTGCCTTCAAGAAACACACCTGAACAATCTGATCAAAGACAGGCTCAAAATAAAAGGCTGGAAAACAATCCTTCACTCAAACAACCCATCCAAAAAAGGCTTGGGTAGCCATACTGGTATCCGACAACATAGACTTCAGGTTGAAGAATGTCAGAAGGGACAGTGAAGGTCACTTCTTAATCGTTAAGGGATGCATATATCAGGAAGAAATCACGCTATTAAACATACATGCACCCAACGAGGGGCCAGCAAAGTACCTAAAACAACTACTAATAGACTTCAAAGAAGACATTCACAGCAACACAATAGTAGTTGGATACTTCAACACTGCTCTATCAACCCTAGATAGATCAACAAGATTGAAACTTACCAAGGAAATACTGGCCCTAAAAGAAGAGATGGAAGAAAGAGGGCTGATAGACATATGCAGGGCATTTCATCCCCAAAAAAGCTGAATACACACTTTCTTCTCCAGTGCACAAGGAACATACTCCAAAATAGATCACATGCTGAGCCATAAATCATACCTCCATAAAATCAAGAAGATAGAAATTGTGCCAACTATTTTTTCAGACCATGAGGCACTGAAAATAGAAGTTAATTGTACACAAAAATGGAGACCAATACCAAGTACCTGGAAACTAAACAGCTCACTGCTGAACAACCAGCAAGTCATAAAAGAAATCAAAGAGGAAATCCAAAAGATTCCTGGAAACAAATGAGACTGAAGATATGAATTACCAGAACTTGTGGGATACAGTGAAAGCAGTGTTAAGAGGCAAATTCATAGCTCTTCAAGCATTCATCAGAAAAGAAGAAAAGGCCATCATAAACAGTCTGACTTCCCAACTTAAGATCTTAGAGAGGATCAACAAAAGGAGCCCAACCCAAGCAGAAAGAAAGAAATAATAAAACTTAGAGCAGAAATCAATGAGATGGAATGTCAAAAACAATCCAGAAGATCAATGAAACCAAAAGCTGGTTCTTTGAAAAAATAAACAAGATTGACAAACAACTTGCAAGACTTGTAAGAAAAGGAAAAGAGAGAACCCAAATAAATAGAATCAGAAATGAAAATGGGGACATCACAACAGAAACCACAGAAATTCAAAGGATCATCAGAGATTACTATGAGAGCCTGTACGCCACGAAACAAGAGAACCTAGAAGAAATGGACAAATTCCTAAATTCCTATAGCTTCCCAAGTCTGCAACAAGAAGATTTGGAATACCTCAACAAACCTATTTCCATCGAGGAAATAGAATCGGTAATCAAAAGTCTCCCCAAACACAAAAGCCCAGGTCCAGATGGATTCACCAGTGAATTCTACAAAACCTTTAAAGAGGACCTACTCCCAATTCTTTTTTAAGCTCTTCCTGCAAATTAAAGAAACAGAAACACTCCCAAATAGCTTTTACGGGGCACATATCACCCTGATACCCAAAGCAGACAAAGATGTCACAAAAAAAGGAAAACTACAGACCAATCTTCCTGATGAATACAGATGCTAAGATCTTCAACAAAAAATACTAGCAAATAGAATCCAAAGAGTCATCAAAAAAATTATACACCATGACCAAGTGGGATTCATCCCGGGAATGCAAGGATGGTCCAACATCCGCAAGTCAATCAACATAATACATCATATCAACAAAAAAAAATAAAAACCATATGATCATATCAATAGATGCAGAGAAGGCATTTGACAAGATTCAACACCCGTTCATGATGAAAGCTCTCCGAAAAATGGGGATTGAAGGAACCTTCCTCAAGATAATCCAGGCCATCTACTACAAGCCCACAGCGAGCATCATTCTCAATGGGGGAAAAACTGAAAGCCTTCCCTTAAGATCAGGGACAAGACAAGGCTGCCCACTCTCACCACTTCTATTCAATATAGTACTGGAAGTACTTGCCATAGCAATCAGGGAAGTAAAAAGACATGAAGGGCATCCAGATAGGAAGGGAAGAAGCCAAGTTATCACTATTTGCAGATGACATGATATTATACATGGAAAACCCAAAACTCTCTACCAAGAGGCTCTTAGAAATAATACATTCCTATAGTAGAGTAGCAGGGTACAAAATCAATACCCAAAAGTCAATGGCCTTCCTATATACAAACAGCGAAAGAGAACAAAGGGACATTAAAGAAACTATCCCATTCACAATTGCAGCGCAGAAAATCAAATACCTAGGAATCAGTCTGACAAAGAATGTAAAGGATCTCTACAAAGAAAACTACAAAACGTTACTTCAGGAAATAAAAGAAGACCTGAGGAAATGGAGACACATTCCCTGCTCATGGATTGGAAGGATTAACATTACCAAAATGGTAATACTCCCTAGAGCTTTATATAGATTCAATGCGGTCCCTATAAAGATACCCATGATGTTCTTCAAAGAAATTGAACAAACACTCCTGAAATTTGTATGGAATAATAAAATCCCACGAATAGCTAAAGCAATACTTGGGAAAAAAGAAGATGGGGAGGTATCACTTTCCCCAACCTCAAGCTCTACTACAGAGCAGTTGAAATTAAGACAGTTTGGTATTGGTATAGAGACAGACTCATAGACCTATGGAATAGAACTGAGTATCCTGAAACACACTCTCAAATATACAACCACTTATTCTTCGTAAAGGAGCAAAAAAATATTAAGTGGAGCAAAAAGAAAGCCTCTTCAACAAAAGGTGCTGGGAAAACTGGGCAGCTACATGTAAAAAATGAACTTAGACCTCCTTCTAATGGCACTGCACAAAAGTCAGATCAAAATGGATTCTAGATCTCAACATCAGGCATGAATCTATAAGGTACATTGAAGAAAACATAGGAGAAACCCTCTACGACATTGAAGCGAAAAGTATCTTTAAAGACAACACACCACTGACCAAGCAAATGGAAGCAAAGATAAACAAATGGGATCATATCAAATCGAAAAGCTTCTGCACCTCAAAAAGAAACAGTAAACAAGATACAAAGACAATCCACAGAGTGGAAAGGATATTCACCCAATACCCATCTAACAAGGTTAATATCCAGGATATATCAGGTACTGGTAGCACTCCACAAGAAAAAACAGCCAACCCCATCAAAAAATGGGGAGAAGAAATGAACAGAAGCTTCCAAAAAAGAAGAAATTGCAATGGCCAAAAGGCATATGAAAAAGTGCTCTTCATTTTTTAATCATCAGGGAGATGCAAATCAAAACAACAATGAGGTACCATCTCACGCCACGAGAGACTGGCACACATCCAAAACAGCAAGAACAACCCGTGCTGGCATGGATGTGGGGAAAAAGGGACTTGATCCACTGTTGGTGGGAGTGCCACTGGTCCAGCCCCTTTGGGAAAGCAATATGGGCATTCCCCGAAAACTAGATATTGAGCTCCACGAGTCCAGCAATAGCACTCCTGGGAATATACCCTAGAGACCGAAAAACACATAGCAGAACACTATCTGTACTTCTTTATTCATCTCTGCGCTGTTCACTATGGCTAGAATCTGGAAACAACCTAAATGCCAAAGAACAGAGGACTGGCTAAAGAAACTGTGGTTCATCTACACTATGGAATACTATGCGGCTGTCAGAAAAGATGAAATTATGAGAATTTACCTGCAAATAGATGGACATGGAGACTATCATGCTGGAGTGAAATTAGTAGAAGGAAAAGGACAGATATAGAATGACTGCATTCATTAATAGGATATAAATAGATACCAGGGTGTTAGGAAATATGGTAAATGGTAATGGCAGATTAAACTCCACCATTGAATATACACAAAGAGACTTCAGTAACTCTAAATATCTGCCAGGGCTAGCCAAATGTGTAAAATAAGAGGGAGAGAGATGCAGAGAGAGAGAGAGAAAGAGAGAAAACTGGGGTACCTGGTATTAAAGCGAAGTCTGGGGTGGGTTGGAGGGTGGGGTACATTGGTGGCGGAATTGGGGCACTGGGTGGAGGATGGGTGCTGGTATACTGTATTAC
>JAJIBD010032940.1:0-11730 GCA_021461705.1 Cryptotis parvus | reverse complement strand
AAAAAAAAAAAAAGAAGAAACAGCCAAATGTTAAGGCTCAACCTCCAGGGGCTCCCCAATCCCAGAGGCTCAGCCCCGCGAGTTTGCTGGGAAGCTGCCCACTTGATGGATGGATCCACCCACGCCCCTAGGAGGCCCTGGAGTGGGTGCAATTGGGCTTAGTGGGGGTGTCCCCAGGCTGCCTTTTTGGGGGAGCTGGAGAAGATGTGATTTCTGCCTGCCATGGGGGGGGGCAGGGAAACAGCCATTCTCCAGAGACTGCCTTTGCTAGAGACGGCCCTCACCCGGGGTCTCTGCCCTCCCCCGGGTCTCGGTCCTCACCCAGGGTCCCGGGTCCTCACCCAGGGTCTCTGCCCTCCCCGGGTCTCTGCCCTCCCCGGGGTTCTAACCGCCCTCCTCCAGGGTCTCCCCCCAGGAGGTGATGACACCCAGTTGCTCCCCTACCCCAACAGACTGCAGTCAATCACTGACAAGGGCCCCTGACCTCCAGCTGGTCTATGGCACACTTCTGACTCCCTCGCTGTGCCCCTCCCTGTGCCACTCTGCCCAGGCTAGACTTCATCGAGATTCTCCCTGCCCACACCTGAGTCCCTCGGCTCGAGAAAACGTCCTGCACGCGGTGTTCACCCACCCTGAGCCCAGGATGACGATGTTCACTCGGGACTTAGAAACCGTCAAACCCTGCCCGTGGCTGGCTACCCTTCTCATGTCCCCAGGACACACCCACTTCCCCACAGACCGCATTTGCCTGTGGCTCTGTCTCCTGACTCGCTCTGAAGTTCCCAACTGAATGCTCATCTCTTCTCAGCCTCCTTCCTCCTTGGGAGACGCAGATGAAATCTCTGGTGAAGGGTGTTCCTCAGCACCCCTGCTTGTGTGGCAGAGAAATTAGAAACAAACTGCCCTGGGCCCCATGAGAGAGACAATGATACTCTTATTCAATGGAATGACCATGAAAGGGCCTGGATGTGTTATTAAATAAACTAGGGGCTGGCACTGTGACGGAGTACTATACAGTCATGTCAAAGGAACAGCTGTGATTCCTGTGTCTTCTGTTTCTAGAATACGCCTGGCTCCCAGCAGCCTCTGGGCCTGAAGCACAGGTTTGCCCTTCACACAGAGTTCTAAGCTCACCCAGAGTTTTCTCTGAAAATCCCCTTGGGTGCTACTGCTCAAGAGAACTTGTTCCACCCTGGCATTCCCCCTGACCTGGACTCTGCAACAGCGTCTTTCCGCTTGGAAAGATGCTGGTTTTGAAGCAGAGGTCAGGAGAGCACTGGGGGGGGGGCAGCATGCTGCCTGGGACCTGCCAGCTAAAAGCCCCTCCCACGTGGAGGCTTCCCCTCCCCCTGTCCTGGGGAAGTACGCTCTGTTTGCTCACACTCCCACATCAGAGGTGACTCCCAGGACGGACTCCCAAGATAGTATTGTGTTGTGGATATGGTGTTACCCTCTGGTCAGAGCATGTAGCCAAACCCAGTAAGGACCTGGATAGAAACTTTATTGTGCGGGGGATTGAGGCCACGCTGGCAGTGCTCAGGGCTGACTCTTGGCTCTGAGAGTGGGGATCACTCCTGGTAGTGCTCAGGGGACCATATGCTGGGACAGAACCAGATCTGGGACAGCTACATGGAAGCTTACTGTTTGCAGCCTGGCTCTGTCTCTCCGCCCAAGATTGCTATATACATTTAAAAAACACATTTAAACATGGGGCTAGAACAATAGTACAACGGGTAAGGTGCTCGCCTTGCATGTGGCTGTCCTGGGTTCAACTTCGCATCCTATGTGTTTCCTCCACTTGCCAAGAGTGATCCCTGGGCACAAAGCCGGAGCAGGCTCTGAGTATCACAAGTGTGGCTCCTCAAACAAAACAAAAACAAAAACAAAACAAAACAAAACAAAACAAAACAACCCACATTAAAATCCAATAATTATTATTATTTTTTTTGCTTTTTGGGTCACATCCGGCAATGCTCAGGGGTTACTCCTGGCTCTGCACTCAGGAATTACTCCTGGCGGTGCTCGGGGACCATATGGGATGCCGGGATCGAACCCGGCCGGCATGAACCGCCGCGGCAAGCAAACGCTCCTACCCACTGGGCTATCGCCCCGGCCCCCACTTAACTATTAATAACTTGAATGTGGGAGGCTCCCAAGTCACACTCAGGGCCCAGGGACCACTAGGGTCCCACTGCACACGTGAGTGCACAGAGAGGGCAGAGATCTCAGGACGGAACGAACCACGTGAGCTGACCACGAGCTGACCACGCAAGCTGACCACGCCGAGCTGGAACGCTTCAACACTTCTACTTTGGCTACGCGGCTTCCGGAAGTGAGGGAAGGGGCGCTTGCGTGGTCTAAGCCATCCCCCCGAGCCTTGGGGACAGCACGGTCGGGGGCTTACATTGGACGCAATAGCCTTCACCCGAGGCCTGGCTCTTCACGCACAGCTCTTGAAACCGCCTGGCTTGTCCTTCGCCCTAGTCACAGGCAAGATGTTAAGGATTTGTGGAATGAATAAACCTACTGGGTACCGTTTCACTGCTTACTCAGGGCTGCACCTGGCTCTGCTCTCAGGAATTACTCCTGGCAGTGCTCGGGACCATATGGATGCCGAGGATCCAACCCAGGTTGGCTGTGTTCAAGGCAAACGCTCTAACCTCTGTGCTATCTCCCGGCCTCACAATGGCTTTCTTAAAGTGAATGTACCTGCCATTAAAAAAAAAATCAGGATATTCCGAGACTCAAGAACTTCTGGAAAAGCGAATCTAAGAAAACTAAGAACTGGTACTGGGTGGGTTGGAACGCCACGCCTTACCTTCTTTGTCCACCAGAGGGAAACCTGTGAGCGCATCCTCCTCCCTGGGGCCTGGAGGTCAAAGGGCAGGAAGGTAAACCGAGTTTTCTCCCAGACTTCCTTAGCCCAGAGGGTGCCGCGGTCTTGAGTTGGTTGGGGAGAAGCCGATCTGGGCTGGAGGCTGGGGTATCCCAGTGTCCTCCCTTAGAGAGAGAATATTCTTGCTAGCACACAGGAGGACTATTGCACAGACCTTGGGGTCAGGGATCCTTAGGTAACGGAGAATACAGTGCCCTTGGGACCCCCACGCCTATGGGGTCCTGCTCTGACTCAGCAGTGACTTCTGGTGGTGCAGGGGGACCATACACGGTGTCAGGATTGAACTCGGGGTCATGCGGAGGCCAGAACCTTACCTCAACCATCTTCCTGCTGGAGTGTGGATTCTTGTTGTCCTGACTGGTCACTGAGTCTGGGGGTTGTTCACTGCCTTTAGTTTGCTTCACCTGCCTGGTTTCCTATAGGACCTGGGTGCTTGCCAGGCCGCTACGAATAATCCCAGCCACTGCTCTTTGTTTTGGAGTCTGGCCCTGAGCAGCAAGAACATCGCACACGGCCTCTATAGCCAAGAGTTCCAGTTGCTCATCTCTGCATGGCGACTGATTTGGTAGAAAGAAACTATAATTGAAGCAATTAGTCTTCTTAATTTCTCAAAATTGCCAAGAAACGAATATATTTTTCTTTCTTCTCTTCTCTCTCTGTTTTTTTTTTTTTTGGGTGTTATGTCAGGGGACTCTAACCCAGGACGTCAACATGCAACTATGTGCTCTATTGAGTCATACTCGGCCCCAAATTTTCTTTTATAGTCTTTTGTTTTGGGTCACACCCGCAATGCTCAGGATTATTCCTGGCTCTACACTCAGGAATCACTCCTTGCGGTGCTCGGACCATAAGAATGCAGGGATTGAACCTGGGTGTCTACGTGGAAGGCAAACGCCTCTTACTCACTGTGCTGTTGCTCCAACCTCTTTATTTTTCTTGATTTTTTGGGTCACATCCAGCAATGCTCAGGGTTTCTCCTGGCTCTGTGCTCAGGAATTACCTCTGGCGGTGCTCAGGGGACTATAGGGAATGCCGCTGATCTAACCCTGGTCGGCCACACACAAGGCAATTGCCGATCCCACTGACCATCATTCTGGCCCCTAAATCCCTTTTATTTTATCTTCTTCCTGCTTCTTCTCCTGTCGCTGTAGTTGTTGGATGGCCAGGAGGGTGCACACTTGGAGTGCAGTAGGGTACAGGGCCGTGCAAGGGTCTGCTTCTAAGGCACGTGCGGGCACGGGTCCCAAACGCCTCCTGGGCGTAAGGCAAGAACTCTACCTCGGAGCTACAACCCTTAAGACGTCACATACTTAGAGTGTCTACTAGGTACGCTTTGACATGAGCATACGCTAGAAACCGTCCACCACAAGCAGTCATGAGCGTGCCTACGCTCTTCTACAGCTTCCTCCCGCGCCTGTACTTCTCGGCTCCCCTGCCCGCCGCCCATTCCCGTGACCGGCGTCATCAGGCCATCTGCTTTACTAGCTAGCTATTTTTTGCTTTTAGAATCTTATCCACGCGAAATCACTCGCACATGTTCCTCATGGCTGCCTCATGGTTTCTTTTTCACTCCGCATAATTATTTTTCTGAGACTCAGCTCCGTGGTTGTCCATAGGCGGGCTCAGTAACCGCCTCCTCCTGCTGAGCTTAACTGTGTCAATGGGCGCAGAAAGGTCACGGCTGTGGGTGAAGGCCGCTTGGGCTCCGCCTTGAGTTCTGCACATGCTGCTTCCCACCCTGCCTGCTTAAGCCCCATGCCTTATAGGTAAAGAGGCAGAGAATGGGTAGTAGATTATACTGTAGTTATATTTGGTATATATGTATTGCTATATATTTGTAGCACATATATTGCCCAAATATAACTACAGTATAATAGTCAATATACAGTATACATATAATGATTAAATATATAACATATATAAATGTGTATATATATGTACATATATATATTATATATATATATATATATATATATATATATATATATATATATATATAATGAAAAGGGTGGGGAAGAAGGCCAGGTAAATTTAGACAAATACTGGGGGCCGGAGCGATAGCCCAGCGGGTAGGGCGCTTGTTTTGCACGCGGTCAGGCCCAGCCGGCCCGGGTTCGATCCCCGAGATCCCATATGGTCCCCGAAAGCACCGCCAGGAGTAATTCCTGAGTGCAGAGCCAGGAGTAACCCCTGAGCATTGCTGGTGTGACCCAAAAAAGCAAAAAAAAAAAAAAAAAAAAAAAAATTTAGACAAATACCCAGGTCTCACATCCTTGATCACGGTGCTCCCAAGATATACCCCATGGCTGGGATCCTGTGGCAGGAGAGCTGAGGGGGCCACCTGGGCGCTGGGGAGCGGGGATACTCTGTCGGAATACACAAGCACAGCCAATCTTCATACTCAACCTGAAGCGATACAATAAAGATCCTAAGCACCATCTGGAAGAATCTAGCTTGGAGACACAGTGGCTTGCTCACGGTCACACAGTCAGACACAGGATCCTTCTCTTCAGGTATCAGTCAGGTGCTAGCAACTGCAAGACCATGTTTGACTCATGTCATAGCTCGCTTCCCCTTCCCGCCATCACCAGCCCCAGTGTGTGATTTGAAATCTAGGCCTGCTTTTGCTCCTGAAACCTGTACTTGACTGCTTTTCCTGGGCAGAGTTCCCACTCTAGATAAGCCATCATGGAAAATTTCTACTATAATCTGGAGGTCACAGAGGTAGACTGGGTACACGTCTGCATGGCTAAAGAAATTAGGCCACTTTACTAGGAGGAGAGAGTTCACAGCGGCGGGGAGGGAAGACTCCCCAGACCTTAAGGCTCCATTTGACCCAGTGCGTTGAGCTGAACCTTTCTCTGTTTAGCTTTGCTCTCTGAGATAGTTTCAGGATTAGTCATATCACAATCAACACGACTGGCCGTTTTTTTTTTTTTTTTTTTTTTTTTGATCCATTCTTTCAGTTAAAAACAATCAGTAATGGCTCCTAGGAAGGGGCTTCTTGTTTGTGAGACAGCGCAGTTCAGCGCAGTTCATGTGGGGACGGACGCGAATCAAATGGATCCGACCCCCATCCTGTTTCTATCCTCAAATTTTCTTTCTTTTTTTTTGTTTTTTTCTTTTTGAGTCACACCTGTGCAATGCTCAGCCACTCCTGGCTCTGGGTATCTGTGGAATTCATTCCTGGCGGTGCTCGGGGACCATATGGGATGCCGAATTCAACCCTCGGCCGGCATAGGTCACCCTGTGCAAGGCAACGTTTCTAACTCGCTGGGCCATCGCCTCCAGCCCCTAATCCTCAAATTTTCAACACAAAAACTTCAGTAGTCTTTTTGAAGTGACAGTTGAGGTAAAAGGTGGCCTCTGTTTCTTTATCTTTATAATCTCCGACCTATTTATTTTGGTGGGGGCTGCCCAGAGCACTCAGGGGTCAAGCATCCGGCTCTGCCTCTCCAGGGGTCTTCCCGCCAAGGCTGGGCATCAAAGTGATGATAAAAATAGGTTCTGGTCATGGGGTCGGGTGTAACTGGGACTTTCCAAATTCACTTCTTCCATGTAGCCTGCTATGAGTATTAAAACTATTACCACCACATGGTACACTACTACTACTACTACTACTACTGTTGCCTGTTGCTGCTGCTGCTGCTGTTCAAGTATCTACTACTTCCTCTATCATCACTACTGTTACTACTACTACTACTACTACTACTACTACTACCGGCTGCTGCTGCTGCTGCTGCTACTACTACTGCTACTGTTACTACCAATACTACTACTACTACTACTGCCACTGCTACCGCTGCCGCTGCTGCTGCCGCTGTTGTTGCTACTGCTGCTGCCGCTATTGCTACTACTGCTACTGCTACTACTAATTACTACTACTACTGCTGCCAGCTACTGCTGCTACTGTTGCTGCTGCTACTACTGCTACTACTACCACATTAATACTAATTTCATTACTACTACTACTAATACTACTACCACTACTACTCTACCACTACCACTACCACTCACTACTACCACTACTACCAATTACTATTACTCACTACTACCATTACCATGTTACTTACTACTACTACTACTACTACTACTACTACTAATACTACTACTTATTGATCCAGAGAGCCTGAGGGCTTGGAGCACATGCTTTGCATGGTGTATCCCCGATCTGATCCCCTGCATCTTTTTGGGAGCAGATTCCGACACCAAGCCAGGAGTAGCCCCAGTGGACTCCTTCTATATATAGTTCCCCAAAACAAACCAAATAGAAGTTTAAAGGGGTACACCTGCTGGTGCTTAGCTATGTTCCTTAGGAGCCACTCCAGGGGTTTGGGCAGCTGTGTTGTGCTGAGTACTTTGAGCCTGGGCTCCTAAATGCACATGCTGGGACCTGTAGAATCACCTCCTCCAGTCCAAAAGGAAGTTATCAAGAGGTGCTAATGTTGCTGTTTTGCTTCTTGTTTGTTCATTTATCTATCCATCCATCCATCCATCCATCCATCCATCCATCCATCCATCCATCCATCCATCCATCCATCCATCCATCCATCCATCCATCCATCCACCCACCCATCACCACCTGGTCATCCGTCTCGTCTCATTCAGCCCATCCATCCATCCATCCATCCATCTTGGGCTACATTCGCATGCGACAGGATAAAAATTTCATCACACCTCTCAAATGCTGCCGCCCCCACTCTTCCTTATCCCACACACCAGCTCCCATAGCTGGCTGCAACCACATTTGATCATTGCAACATATACCTGGGAAAGGTCCTGGCACAGACCTGACGCTCAACTCATCTGGGTGGTCGGAGCTAACATGGCGCGGCGGCTCGCCCACTGCGCCGCCACCGGGAAGAAGCTAAGCTGTAGCTGTGTCTCTGGTCATTGTTCCGAGTTATTGAATTAGTCCTGGTTCGTGACTGGTATCTGTACAGCTTGTCAGTCATGCCCATTACCTTATTTGGGGGCTAGCCTGATGACGCCCCAGGCTTATTCCTGGCTCTGTTTTCAGGAATTACACCTGGCAGTGCTCTTCAGGGGGACCATATGGGATGCTGGGGAATCAAACCCATGTTGGCTGTGTGCAAGACAAACAACCTTCCTGCTGTATTACCCCCTGGCTCCAAGAAGTACTAATTTTAGGGACTTTGAGAGCCAGAGCTCTGCCTTCCGCACCTGAGGGCTTGACCTCTCTCTCTCTGTCTCTCTCTCTCAGTATCTCTGTCTCTGTCTCTGCGTGCCTTTCTCTCTGTGTCTGGGTTTCTCTCTATCTCTCTGGCTCTGGCTCCTCTCTGTGTTTGTCTCTCTTTGCCCTCTCTCTGTCTCTCTGCTTCTCTCTGTCCCTGTCTTTCTGTCTGTCTCTGCCTCTCTGCCTCTCTGCTCTCTCTCTGCCCTCTGTCTCTTGCTCCTCTGTCTCTTGTCTCTCTGTCTCTCTCTGGTTCTCTGTCTCTCTGTCTCTGTCTCTCTCTTCTTTCTCCCTCTACTCATCTGCTCCCCCACTCCCCACCCCACCCACGCCTACATCGCAACCGGCTTGATTTAGAGAGAATTACCGGAGGTGTTTGTTTAAGACAGATCCGAGGGGGTTTCTAAGGGATGCGCCTGCCCCAAAGTGTAATGAGGGGGTTGGAATCCCCGTGATCTGGTGACTTTTTTCCCAGGAAGGAAGGAACAGACCTGGCAGGAATGACGACCTGATTGAAGCGCTAATAGGCTGGGAAACTGCGCCGTAGAGCTCGCGCGCGCCTCTGCCGACAGCGCGGTGAGGGGATGACAGCGACGCCGACGGCCGAGTCTGCGGCTGGTTCCAGCTTCGTGGTGCTTTGCAGGTCTGTGGTCTTTTATTGCGCCCGGCCTGCACTGCGGGCCGCAGATGGAGGCAGCAGGTGTCAAGCTCCTGTCGTGAACAGGATTGCGAATCGCGGTGCCTGGTTGCTTGGGGACCAGACACTTTCAGGGATCATCGGAAGAGTGTGCGCCGCCGGCTGAGGGGCCTGGCCGGTGCCCAGGTCTCTTGTGGGAGGCGCCTTGGGCCCGCATTGCAGCCAGGCTGTCAGCTCCTCCAAGTGAGGGTCCGTGGCCACCTTAGGGCGCCGCCCAGCCAAGGCAATCTGGCGAGAACCCAGCCCTAGCAGACAGACACTCCTCACAGCTCCCAGGGAGCCGCGCTCTGAGCTGCTTGGGGATAGGGGTCAGCGGACCCAAACACTTTCGTTCAGCACCCCGGTGAGGCCTGGTATCACCCTCTGTGAATGAGCACACCCGCACAAGAGACATGAGGGGCCCGTCTGGCATGCGCTACAGGCAGCTTGCGGTGAGGCTGGGGCTGAAGCAGGTCCCCCGGAATAGGGGGTGGGAAACCATCTATCTCTATCTCTATCTCTCTCTCTATCTATCTATCTATCTATCTATCTATCTATCTATCTATCTATCTATCTATCTACTCCCATCTACCCATCTAACGATATTCATCCCAAACTCATTCGTTCGTCTGCTCCCGCTCCGTTCGTCTGTCTGTCTGTCTCGTTCGTTCGTTCGTCTGCTCGTCTGCTCCGTCTGTCTGTCTGTCTGGCTCGTTCGTTCGTTCTGTCTGCTCCGTTCCGCCCGTTCCGTCTTCTATCTACCTACGCTTTGGGGTCGCAACGCGCAATGCTCAGGTTTCTCCTGCTTCTGCACTCAGGAATCACTCCAGGCAGTGCTCAGGCACCATATGGGATGCCGGGATCGAACCCAGGCCGCACAGGCCGCCGCGCGCGGTAACGCTTTCTCACCAGCTCGACTATCGCCCCAGCCCCTATCTATCACTTTTTGTCACAGCCGGTATCAATGCTCAGTTGCCAGGACTTACACTTGGCAGTGCTCGGAACCATATGGAATGCCGGGGATAGAACCCGGGTCGCTGGGTGCAAGGCTGTCCTACCCACTGCAGCTGTATCTCCCCTCCAGCCCCTGAGATACAATTTAAATGAGATATGTTACAAAGCTGTTCATGACTGGGTCTACCAACAATTCTTCCTTCACTCAGTGCACATTTCTCTCGGCCACTAGTTTGCCCAGCAGTTCCCTCCCCACCGCCTCCCAGCCTGCCTCTGTGGCAGATTCTTTCCTTCTTTTCGGCTTCTTCTTCTCTCTTCTCTTTCTCTCTTCTCCGCCGCTTCTTCTTTTCCCGCTTTCTTCTCTCTCTCCTTTCAGGCACTGTGGTTTGCAACACTGCCGCTGAAAGGTTCTCATCACTATCCCTTTACTTCCTTCAAATCTGCTCTTATCCAGAGTGACTCATGTCCTACTATCATCGCCACAGTGGTCCCTTCTCTGTTCCTAACTGCCCCCGCAGCCCCAGGCGGGGGCGGGGCCCCATCTTACCTCCCCATGGCTTCTTGGCTGTCCTAGAGGAGCAGGTGTCGAAAGCAAGTGGGGGTCAGGTGGTCCCTAAGGCCGCGAGGGGATGGACCTTCATGGGCTGGCTACAGAGAGTGGAATTGAGCATCAATGGCCGTGAGAGCCCGAATCAGGCCGAAGCCTACCTGGGTGCCGGGACTCCTTCAGCGGTACTGGCTGAGGGAGAGGAGAGCTCACCAGTGGTCACTCAGCTGTGGGCTGCGAGTCCATCGTGCTGGGCATTCACGCCTGTGCTGTGTCAACACCTGCACCCCCAACTCTAGAGAAGATTCTAGAGTGAAGCTTTTGCCTTGAATGGGCCAACCTAGCTCCCATGTGGTCCTCTGAGCTCACCAGAGACAGAGAGAGACAGAGAGACAGACAGAGAGAGACAGAGACAGAGAGATAGAGATATAGAGACAGAGAGACAGGAGACAGAGAGACAGAGACAGAGAGAGACACAGAGAGACAGAGAGAGACAGAGACAGAGAGAGACAGAGAGAGAGACAGAGAGAGATGTATATACAGAGAGAGATAGAGACAGAGAGAGATAGAGAGAGACACAGAGAGAGACAGTAGAGATAGGGACAGAGACTGAGAGACAATACAGAGAGAGACACACACAGAGAGAGAGAGAGGTCTTGGCTCCTCCAGGTGTGTGCGGAAGGCAGATTCTGGTAGGGTAGCAGGAATGACTCAGGTCACCAGAAATGACCCCCTAAGGTCACAGCCAGGAGTCAGCCCTTGAGCACGCCGATAAAATTTCGAACCCAAAAACCAAGCCCCTGAGAAAAAGAAGTTAGCTGGAATGAATAGACAGAGGCGCTAGCTGTAGATGGTCAAAGTGTGTCTGTTGGTTCTATTGCCCAGGGGCCAGTGGTCATCCTTAAGTTGACTTGGAGCACTTGGAAGATTTTCCTTTACAAAGAATATATTTGTTAATGGACCATTCAGAAACTGGGATAAAAATAAGGGGCTGGAGTGATAGTCCAGCAGGTAGGGCACTCTGCTCTTCGGCATCCCAGGAGTAATTCCTGAATGCAGAGTCAGGAGAAACCCTGAGCACTGCTGGTTACAACCCCCAAAAACCCCAACTGGAAAGAAAAGTCAACAGTCGCCGTGTCCTTATTCATCGGCTGGTGCCATTCTCCGGCAATGGTGGTGGGGTTCTGTGTCCTCTGCAGGCAGACAAGTGAGGTCCAGTTACCCAGAGTCCGTGGTGCCTCGTAGGGCGGGGGCGTCTTCTTCCTGGCTACTGCCAGCGCCCCAACTAAACCCACCCGCTTCCTGCCAGTTGTCCGCCAGGAGATGCCAGCTAAATCAGCCCCTAAGTTGTGAACGTTGGAGCCTCCCTGCACGACTCCTCTGGTGTCCTCCCAGGAAGTGCAGGCACCAAGCGATTTTGGGGTGGCCAGAACCGGATGGACCCCCAGCACCTTCCCGGCCTT